>NDGM011255032.1:0-29026 GCA_002564305.1 Octomys mimax | reverse complement strand
CATGGAGCTCACAATTTGCCACAGATTGCTTCAGATGTTCCACATGGAACTATAGGACTTAATATTGAGTCTTCTGGATTTTGGACTTGCTTTGGTTTCAATGATTGGTAGCCTGCTGTGTGAAGCTTTTTGAACAGTAATTTTATCTTGTGTCATTGAATGTTAGACGTGTTTAACTTTTCATCTATACAAGGGCTCACAGCTAAGAGTTTGCCTTAGATCCTGGAGGAGACTTGGAACTTAGACTTTTCAGCAATGCTGAAATTGTTAGGACTTTGACTATTCTTAGAGACGGACTAAAATGCCTTTTGCATAAAAGGATATGCGTGAGCCTTTGGGTGACCAGGGACATAATATTATGGTTGTGTCTAGTTGCTGCCCAGTGCCTCATGCAGTCATGGAGCAGCACCTGGAGTTTGTGGTTGATTATTGTGTGTTTTGGTGCTGCACAGAACCTGGAGCATGTAATCTAAAATCCAGTATGAGTAGGGGAGAGCGGTTAGCTACCTTCCTGAGCTGCAGCCCCTCTCTTTGCTCTCTGTGCTCTTTCCTGCCACTATGAATGGCTGCTCTTGCCATGTGCTACTGTACCTTGGAGCCAGCTGAGTATTTACTGAAGCCTCCACTAACTGTTAGCTAAATGCACCTTTTCTTCCTTAATGTTTGGCATTGGTTATTTTGTCCCAGTAATGAGAGAAAAGTAACTGAGACACCACCCTATTCTCCAGGCAGAAATGATGTCTCTAAATAGCTTTCAAAATTCTGCATTTTATCTCCATATTAGTCAGCTTTCTTCTCACTGTGACACATCCCCAGACTGCAATTTAAGGAGGAAAAGGATACTTTGGCTACAGTCAGCTGACTAAAGGCAGAAATGACATGGTGAAAGGTCTTGGAGGGAAAGCTGTTAACAACATGGTTGCAGCAAAGCAGAGAGAGAGATCATCTTTCAACCACTGAACATGGCATGCTTAGGGGGCAACTTAGATCCAGGCCACAATATGCTCCTTGAACTTAACTTCTTTCATTTGAGAGATGAGCACAAAGAACAAGCTTTATATGCTAGCTAATACCTGATGACCCTGTGGACCATCACAAAAACGTGGTGTAAGAGAAGTCAGATAGAAGATGAACCCTCCCTGCAACGTTATTGGATGTACTACAAAATTTTTCATGCAAACTTACATATCAATTTCTTGAATTTCTAAAGTCACCTGTTTCATAATTGATGGATTCTATAAGTTAAATTCTACAAGGCAATCTTATTGGGGGGAATGTCATAATTAGAGAAGAGATTGTAAAGTTAAGGATGAGTGCAGCTCAAGTGGGTCATGTAAGAGCTGAGAAAGCTTTGACCTTGGAAAGTGGAAGATACAACAAACAAGTGACATGCAGAAGGAAATAGATATGAGCTTGTGGTTTTCACCTTTATCTTAAGACTTAAACCTAGATCTTTCCTTAATTTCACCATTTTATTTTTTTAGTATGAACTCATGGCCCAGCTAATGATATGACCTGTGCACACTGAGACACAGGCACAGGTTGCTGAAGACTTAAAAACAGTATCTGTGCACTCTCAGGAGAAGGAGGAGGTACCAGCTCAAATGTTTTGAGTTTATACATCTTCAGTTCTTTGAAAACCCATGGAATGGAATGACAATACGATTATATTCACATTAAAATAAATCCTGTGCCCAGGCTTATCTTTTTGAGTATCCAAAAATGCTTTCTCTTTATGAATAACAAGTTTCAAATAACTCACTAAAGGAAGAAACAGTTCATCAGTTGCAAGCAAACAAATAGAGCAAGAGGGGGAAGGTGAGAGGGAAGAAGTATAGAGGGAAGATGGAGGAGGTGCAAGATCAAGAGAGAGAAGGCTGCTGTGTCTAAAAGGACAGAGCTGGGCCTTGATGTGTAGATTAGAGAAGGATTTAGAGGGAGAGGAAACAAAGCAAGGGAAAGAGTGAGGTATTGAGAGAATATATAGGGGAAGTGAAGGCAGAAAAAAGTCATGCACTGAGCCATCAGCAGATTTCTGGTAAGCAGCTGTTCCAGTTCATGGCTCCAAAAAGGAAGACTTTCTTAAAGGTTAGGATTCGAGCAACTCACTTATTTCCCCCATCGCTCTCTCTGGACCCTAACATGCTTTGGCACTGTCCAACCCCTAATGATATGGCAATGATCAAGTCACAACTCCTATTCCAAGTTGAGACGACAGAAGGTAGGTCAGGAAAAGGCAGACATAAACCAAACTGGCATGAGCTATGACAGCAGGCATCCTTAGATCTTTCCAAGAGAACAAAGGATGGGGACACAGCTCCCAAACAGAGAGTTGGGAAAGAATCTGGGGGCAAAAGTACAAAATTAGTAGGATTAATGCTTTCTTACTGATATTTATGTAGTCGATGGAAATGATTATTATAATGGCTAATTTTTACCATTTGGGGGATGGAATCCTGGGTGCCACTGGGCTACAAGTCACATGCCGTGAATTTTAATTTTCAGGCACTTTGTTTAATCTTACTTCTCATAGTCTGTTTTACACTGGTGTGATCCATGGAGCAGTTTGGGTAATATCTTTTATTGATCCATTTTTTCAAATGTGCATATTTCATGCTGAGGGTTAGACAATTTCCTACCTGCAAATAATATGAACCCAGCCACACGCTTACCTCCATGTATGTGGTCCTTCTATTGTAAGGGAGGAGAGTGCAAGCAGAATGCTGAAGAGAAAGCAATAATGCAACTCAATATGGGAGAAGTGGTAGAATCAATGAAGGACGTGAGTAGGCTAAGTTGCAGGAGGAGAGGCCTATAGGTTAGAGGAAGGGAAGGCCACACAAGGAGAGAAAGTAAAGGGAAATGTAACACATTGGGAAGCAAAGTGGGGCTCAGAAGATGGAAGGCTCATACCTACTGAGCAGAAGCATGCATCAGGGAGCAGAACAGACATGAATGGGACACACCTGGGTGCACAAGGAAGCTGCATGTGAAATGAAGTTCTCAGTTCCTCATATGGAAGAAACTGACAGAAAGGAGTGGTGAGCAGGGGCAAGAGAAACGCTCACACACTTGAGTCTTGCACTCAAATAGAATCCATTGAAATCCCTGACCGACCTTACAAATCTGGCTCCCTTGGGCAAATAACTTGGGTTCCTCTGGTTCTGGATCTTTTGGAGAAACTAAAGTTACCTTTGTCCCAGGAAGTTTCCAGGAGCGAGAGTCAACATACAAGCTGAGGTAGGTGCCTGGACATTGCTGATATTTTTTGCCCTGGTTGCCATCAAAGCTCTGAACAGACTACTGCCTTTCTACAGAAGAATAGTGGGAAGGAACTATGTAACACTAAGGAAAGAACAGAAAAGAACATGACTTAGGTGGAAAATAACAGCAGGTGAGAAAGTTGTGAGACTAACCATTGCATCCCAACTATGAAAACTAGATCAAATATTGAATACCAACCCTCTCATTTCATACTTAGGGCAACTGACATTCAACAAAATAAATGTCTCGATGTAGATTCCACAGAAATTTAATAGAAAAGCAACATCCTACACTAGGCTTCTGTCCAATGTGCCCTCTATCACCTCATCTGATAGGAGGAGGGGAAGAAGAGACACAGAAACTGCAGGCACCTGGGTAATTAAAATAATATTAAGGCCCAGCATTGTTTTTCTGCAGCTCCCCATGGCAAGAGCTGTTGCCTGCAAGCTCATCTTGTTCTGTGAGCTCAGGTTGCACAGAGACTGGATTTAAGCAGGTGCTGCTATTTTTGTCCTGCTCCCTGAGTATTTTCAGCCACAGGATGCTGTGGGAAGGACTTGTGAAATGGTAGAACTGCAGATTCTTCACTCCTTCTTTCCCCCTCAGTCTCTCCTTCTGTGAACTATGCCTTCAATGCCTGCATACCCCTACAAATAAGAGAATCCCTTACCCCACTGGCCATAGACTCAGGCTAGGACAGTCTCATGCCTATTTTTAAACTCATCCCAGCTCCTCAGGAGTCAGAAAGATGATGTTACAGGACTTTCCTGTGAAAAGACCCAGGAGATGCCTTAAACTGGTACGAATAAGCTTTCTAGGCACCTACTAGGTTCAATATGTTTCCTGATGAAACAAATGAATGGATGAAGGAATGAATGCATATCAGATTGCTGTTCCTCATTCTGGAAGTAGAAACATTCAGGGGCAATGTCAAAATATTTTGTCTATGATTTTCAACAAATGAATTTCAGGGGTTGAACTGGAAGCATGACTTGTGAGGTCTCTCCATGGGCAGGATTATGGTTTTTAAAACATCAATAACAGCAATGCCACAATAAACTATGAAGGTCATCTTTGATTTAAATTCTCCAGACTCAATACATGCTAGTAAGTTCAGATGTAGATAAAAATTATCCAGTTATTAGAAGGCTCCAGAGATAGGAAACGACATGAGAACGTGGAGTCCTTGGACTGATCAACAGAGGCTCATGATCATGGGGTAAGAACTGGCAGGGGTGTAGTGAGAGCTGTAGACTGCACTGTGCTACCAACGCTCCTGTAGGAAAATAAATTCTGTGAAATCAACAAGCTGAATTTTTTAAAGAGCCATGAAAAATATCTAAGAGAGAAAGCAATGAAGTAGGGAGATCAAAAGGAAACCAAAAGGAGAGAATCAAGGAATTGCACACCAAGGAATGGGCAGCAGGAGCAGCAGCATGTGCACTGGGCAACAGAAAGAAGAAAATATGGAAGAAGAAATAAAACAGGTATAAAGCACTCAGTGTCAGAAGCAATATACGAAGAGGACTTTTACCCTCAATAAGGTAAAAAGAAGATGTGGTCAGTGAGCTAACCGGATCCTCTGCACCAAAAGGAAGACAGGCGGGTGATTCCTCCTGAATGGTCTTTGAATTTGAGTAGTTGTTCATGGTGGAAGGGGATAAAATATGTGCCCTAGCGGGATCTATCCTGTTGAACATGAGCCTGAATGGAAAAAAAGCAACAGGTAATTACAGAAAAACTTCCTTTGTGTTTGTTTCCCTAAAGTAACCGTGTAAGAATTAAATCCATACCTGAGAAGACAGCATATCGCTACATCAGAGGAGGCGGGATCAGCAGTGGAGCGAAGAGCTACAGACCACATGCTCTGCTTGCCACTCTGCGCCTTTTTGCTTGGAGGCCTCTGTTCCCCCTCTCCATCCCAATAGCAACGCTTTATATAATTTCTGTGCTACCTCTGTATCTACAAATATATGGTTTCATATGGTAAATGCACATGAAAAGACAGGGACCGTGCCAACAAAGAGGTGGGCATCTCTGGTAAGGAACCAGCCTAAAAATGTTTGTATAATCGCTTAAGCCATCCCAGGCAGAGGTCTCTGATGGTGAAGCACTATGGCAGACAGAAGACACTGAGTGCTTTTACATCTTACCAGCAAGCTCCCTGCCCCCAACCCCATCCGTGCCAGGACAGATTGGCTTCTTGAGAGCCAAGGTCGGGTGAAATTGACTGCACATGGCTGGCTCTGCCTTTGGATGCAAGCCACTTGAAGCTTAATCACCATCCCATTTCGTCATGTGAACTTCGTGACTCGGGTTGCTTTCCCATTTCTTCATAAGCTCTTTGTGCAAATGCTTTTCCTCACAAAGAGCATTTCTAAAGGTTGAATATAGTGATTAGTGACACGTACACATTTAATCTTCTCTAGTCTTTCCTTGTCTGTGACTCCCCTCCGTGCTTTTAGTCCTTAGAGTTTTATGCCTGTTATCAAGGAAATGTTTTCATCTGTCTCCCTGCTATTCTTTCTCTCTTATAAATCCTTAAATGCAGTGAAAGTGAATTTAGTAAGAAGCTAGATGGATGGCTCCAGAGAATGAATTCTCTTCATCTGAGGAAGAGTCTCTATACAGACAGAAGCAAACAACATCTTATGCTTCTGTCAATGTGATTAGTAAGCATTTATAGAGCTTTCCCTCTTTCAATATAACAGCTACAAGCAGTTTAATTAGTTGGTTTTCACCCCAGAGTTGTAAAGATAGATGATTCAATTTATCTGACCTTAGATTAAAAGCACATTTGAACCCACTCTCGTGGAGAAATGGGAGGGGTCATCTTCCAATCAAATGCCCTGAGTAAACCTTTTGGGCTTGCAATTTTGAAAATGTGTTACCTGGTGCAGATCTTTCCACAACTACTGGGTCAACAGCCAGTCTGTACACCCTGGTGCCACTAGAGCATGCATTCTTCAGGACAGTGAAACAGTATACTTCCTGAAGAGAGTAAATCTTGAGTCTCATGAAGAGAAACATAAATCATTATTCTTGTTTATTGCATGGTTTTACATACTGTACAAAAACACATTTATTATATTTATGATATTAAGATTTTATGGAGGGACAAAAATATATGAAATTTCTCTTTGGGAAGGATGCAAATATTCCCGTGGTAAAACCTCGCAACAGATAATCAAGGATGTCATTTTTAATGTATTCCTCTGTGTTCTAAAGATCACACACTAAGGTACCTGTGAGGCAACTCTGAGCCTGTGTTTTTATTTAATAAGGGGATTCAGGATAAGAGGTGATTGTCATAATATGAATGAAATATAAATGCTAAAGTAGTACTATGCCTATATAAGTTGCTATTTCTAGTAATTTTTTAATGCAAATGAGCACAATTGTCAGGAGAAAAAAAAAAAAAAACTACCCAAAAGCTAATAGTGTAAATCAATAATCATTTATTTAGCATGAAATCCTGTTGGTCAGCAAATCAAGCTGTGATCAGCTGAGAAGTCTTGGTACCGCTTGGGCTGCACCTAGGCAATTGCTGCAGGTCATTTAGGTACCTCTGGCCCAGGAGACTGGCTTGTCATTGGATACACCAATGGGGACATTTAGGACAGGGGTATGTTGCCTCCTATAGGTGAGCTAGTCCCATTTTCCTTTTATCAGGTAATGTCAGAGTTCCAAAAAGGCCAGCAGAAGTTCTGGGGCTAGAAGCCACACACTCATTCCAACCATATCGTGTTTGTCCAAAGCGCACTCACTCCAAGGCCAACACTGTACGAAGCTGCAGAAGAATTAATTCCATCTCTTTGTGGGAGTGTCTATGAAATGACATTGCAAAAGAAATGGATAAAAGGCCGTGGACAATTTTAGCCTTTTGATACACCATCTTCTCATTATACGAGCTAGAACAGCAATAATGGTTACAAATTTGCCTATGCCGTAAATGAAAGCACACCTTCAAAACTGTGGTAGGACATTAATTATTACCATTTCTTAGATTTGATTCCCATTCGCTGTGATTTGAATGGGAGAACTAAAGAGTTGACTCGACATTCCTTCTATACATATGAAATAATGGCAAAGCAAGCACTGGCTAAGTGATTCCATAAGAATTAAGGGATCCAGTTCTTTTCCAAAGCTCATGTCAAACACTCTCCCTGTGAGTAAGACAGTCTAATGCAGGTGCTAACTAGCCATTTATCTGAACTTCTATTCAAGCATCAAGTTAGGGCGTCAGGAGACTGAGCACTAGGACACCATTATCTCCACTTTGTATAAAATTGCCTGCCTAGAGTTATGATTTAATGTCGCCCCCTCTGCCTCTATGGAGGGTCAGTGTGTGATCACCTAAAAGAATTATTTCTGTATCTTTTGTACCGCTCTGGTGGTAGATTAAAAAAAAGGCACCGGATGATATTTTGCTTTAAATATTGATGTGCTTGCTTGGGTTAAGGTACAGGAAGAACTTTCTGAATAGATAAATTTATATGTTTTCTAATATTGCATAATTTAAAATCTCTCTCGTTATAGTTTAGCTGCCAGAAAATAAATTAATTGTCCCTGTACTATAATCTTCTCAACTGAAGTGCCTGAAAGCGCCAATTCCATCTGCTCTTTTTTTCAAATATCTTTTTAAAGAGCCTTCCATGTTATTTCCCCTGCTTGTTTTAACTGCTAAGTCACCTTAAGCCATTTCAGAAAAAGTCAAAGGATGTATTTTAGAAATCTCTTTTATTTTTTTAAGTGAAAAAATGTCCTGGGGAGATGCTTGCATAATTATAAGTTTTGATTTGAAAGATTAGCCCTTCAGTCCCTATTTTTATCACCATACTCACCAAGACTGTGTTCAGCTGGCTCCACATGGAGGGGGGCTAGGGTTTAGCTGCTCTTAGGTCCTAATAATTTTACATTCCTTCACTGTGGTTATCTGCATTGGAGAGTCTTTCTACTCAGCTATGCTTTTCTCCTATAACAATAGAAATCTTTTTTTTTCCTTATGGTAATATTATGTTTACTAAAATTACTAATTATATTTAATGATACATAATTTAGATAAAGATTTAGAGCACTGTGAAACTTACATAGATTTAAATTGATTTCCCCTTCAAGTGGATCCTAACTTCTAAAGTGAATTCCTTTTTTTTTTCATTCTTACTACTTAGCAACTGTACTTGGCGTGCACTAGGTTTGAAGTCAGATTTGACAGCATAAAGAAAATAAAGAAGAAATCCTCATGACTCTTTCACCCAAACTTCATAACAAATTAAGTAAGGGTCAAAGGGTAGAAACTTATTCTGTGTCTGCTGTTGTTTCTTGTGAGCTTGAAACTCAGGGGCCAACAAATATTTATGAAGTGATGAAAGAAGTATTGGCTCTTCATCTTTACCACTGTTGGGGAGATTACTGGCTGTCAGGTGACTATAGTACCCAAACTATTTAAGCAATATCATATGAATAATATTATATGTTTCAAAGTTGGTTGCAAAAACTGAATCAGACAATAGTCACAAATAGCACAGTAAACTGTGAAGGATTATGGAAATGGCAATTGAGAAATGATTTTATTTTTTTTGCTTCTTCTTCCCCTTCATCTCCAGTATTATCCTTGTCCTCATGACTCCTAATTCTAGTTTGGTAACAGATTCCTGGTGCTGTCCTCTGCAACTCTTTGTGGACATCTGATCCAAATATTCTGAAAGTTGTCTGCTGCTAATACTTCCCAAGATTTTCTTTATCCATTTCAACTCATTTTTTGACTAGTTCGGTGAAAACTAAAATGCTACAAATGCAATACACACTGTCACATTGTATATATTGCCTTCAGCTCTACAGCTATACATAGTTTGTTATGACTTTTCACTGAATGAATCATGAGAATTTCTTTGTCTTTATTCTCTTCATGTCATCAACTTCCTCCCACTGTGGGTACTAAGGATGGAGAACAAGTGGCGATGAGCACATCCACACACAGAAACACACACACACACACACACACACACACACGAAGACAATGAAAAACATTGAAGCCCTGCAGTGTTACTTCACAACGACAAGTTCATGTGCATGCAACTGTGAGACCAAAGGAGAGGTAACACCTATAAGGACAATAATAATGAGTGTTTATGCATTAAAAAATAGAATAGGAAACAGATGACAAAGTTACAGTGGGAGAATTTAGGAAGGTTTCAGGGGATGTATGTTTGAGAACACGAGATAAGCACGGCACACTAACCTTTAGTCGTCCTCTTAGGTCTCAACCTTAGATAAACTGTAGCTCTTTGAACTTCTATTTCTTTCATATTTAACTTCAAATTCAATATAATATGGTTGCGAGATGTATTAAGATCTAAAACGCCACAATTTTGTTCATAAATCTGTGAAAATAACATTATATATCTCGGTGGCTTGATTAAAGATAAAAATTGGTTGCAAATATAGTTGTGGTACCAGTTATTCTGTAAATTAATCTTTCTGTCATTTTTTATTAGTACATATTTGCCATATGTACTGTTTACATTCCTTAAGGAGGGTCAGTACATACACACAACACATCTTAATTATTTTCTCATTCCCCTTTCTGCCTACTTCCACCATCTCTTAATCCCCTTCCCATTTGAGAAAGTTCTATCTCTCTTATTTTTATTGTAATACATTATATATCTCTCCAGCATCTGAAGGCTTCGATAGCCGCCTGTGCTTATCTGACTTAACAGGGCTTGTAGGAAGGCACAGGGCAGAAGGAAGGGGCTGATTTTGAGCAACCCTGACAGGGCTAGTTTGAAAAATGCACTTCAATAAAAGCACCACCAGTTTGGTCTTTAGTCACAGCATTCACTCTTTAAAATTAAAAATAACCAAATAACATAGAAGGATTGCGGAAGATGCTTATTTATCAAAAGGAAGAGCAGACTTCCATTAAAAATTGGAAACAACACGTATCACATCACACTGAAAAATGCTTCTATATTTTGCTAATAGTAACCCATAGGCAGCTCTTCTGAGGCAGGAAACTTGATTATATTTTAACATTTTATCATCAGCTTGACTGATGCCGGATTCCCAATATTTGTGGAAATGAACTGAATCCCTCTTATCTGCTTTTTAAGTGAAAGCCTATTTGAAAAATAAGGCCACTGTGTTTATGTGAAGCAGGGGATGAAGGGAGCAACTTAGTAAGGAGAACAGATCCTTAATCCTGTGAAGTTCTTTATCTTGAATTTTTTTTTCTCTCAAATGCCTTTGCAGAATTTTGTGTAGCTATCAAGTTGGAAAAAAAAGTACTGTGAAATCTTTAACAAATAATCATTTCACACTACACAGTTCATCAAGAAAGCAGTAATGGAGAGTAGTGTAGTAAATTAAATATAAAATATAGTTGGAAGAAACAGACTTCCAGGCATCAACTACCTGTCACATTAGATTCAAGGCAGGCAGTTGTAATATTTGTTGAATAAACAGCTACCTACTATTGACAAGGAGAGAACATGGAAAAATGTCATTTTTATTTTGAAAGGAGTAAAAAAAAATCTATTTTCCCCTTCATTACTGATACAACGGAATTGTGTTCATTTTCAATAAAATAGATACTTACGGGGAGAAATATTATGTTGAAGTGTAGTTTACCACTATTTATATAGGTCAAAATATAGTTTTGCTTGTGTGGTTCAATCTAAAGCTATATATAGTCACGCATTGGCTAATGATGGGGACGTTCTCTGAGAAATGCACAATTTTATTGTTGTGTGGTGCATGACTGTGTACACAACAAGGCTAGCAGTTGGACAATTTCAAAGATGGATACATTCTATATTAATGCATTCTATTCTATTTCATGCCACTGAGAATGTAAGACATCAAAAAATAATGAAATGGAAAATACAAGTGATTAAAACCTGAGAATTTTTAAATTCTATATGCAAATTAAAGATCAGGCAATCTTCAGATTATGCAGATCTAATGCTCTTGGTAATTATTAAAAATGATACAAAATCTGACTGAATATTCTAGCAGTGAAAGTAAGGAAGAAGTCAAAAGAACATATGATTTGCTCCTAAGTTAAATACCTTTTAAAAAACCCAAGATTTGTGTCATCTAAGTCTAAGTCACACATACAAATGAGGGATAATGTGACTTAACAAATATTTTTAAGACTTGAAAGTGAAATTTTTTAGGAATGCTGGAGGGTCTCCAAATGATATAAAGGAAATACAGCTCCCAACCTGCTAGATGTCAGATACACTGAGTTCCTGTTCCCAAAGTCCAAGAATGAATTCTAAGACACAACAGAGGTTAAGAATAAGAAATATTTATTGAGGGAAAAATACCTCCTGCCTAAGAGAGATAAAGGAACCCAGAAAGTGGGGACCATGGACCCATTTCTTAAAAAAGGTTTTATAGAGCAAAATCAGGAAGTGGGTACAAAATCATCTGGTAGGACAAAGCTACGGGCAGCCAATAAGACTACAAGGACACATGCTTAGATAATACAGATCTAGTGAGGAAGAAATTCATGCAGTCAGTGTGCATGGAAAGAACAAGGAGCTTTACTGGGAGGGATGGGTCCAGGAGTTCTTGGTCTCTCAGACATTTGACTGATGCCTATGTAGAATATTGCTATGGTTTGTATGTAGTTGTCCCCCCAAAGCTTCATATAAATCATGGGACAGTCACCACTTGCAGCGCAGCACATGGCTCATGGCTTAAGGGGCAGGGCAAGGGGAACAGGGAGGGGCTTGAGGGGCAGGGCCAGAGAGACATGAACCATTAAACTAATAGCATGCCCCTCCCTAAGCACTCCCCCCCCCAGGCCTGGTGGCCTCCTTAAAGGTGTGGAGCAGCTCATCCTGGATATGGCAGCACCCCGGCCTCTCTTTCAGACCCTGCAGCTTGGGAGGGCAGTATCTCAAGGCCTTGCTATATAATTGAAGCTGCTTTAAACTATAAGACCCCCAGTAACTGTGAGCTAAATAAACCTTTCCTTCCCTAAGCTTGAGGGTCAGGTATTTGTCCCAGCAATGAGAGAAGAGTAACTAAGACAGAATTTGGTGCCAGAGAAGTGGGGTCATTGCTGTGGCTAAACCTGACCATGCAGATTATGAGCTTTTGGAAATGCCTTATGGGAAGAGATAGGAAAGTTTGGAGATGTCATCTATAAGAGAAGCACTGGAACAGCTTCAGCTGGTCAGACTTCAGACCAGAAGAATGAATGAAATGCTGCCTGTAAAGATCAGTCTGGGGAGGTTTTTGCTGGGAAGGACTGCATTGGTTGTTGGACTCCAGAAAATTTGTTTTTTGGCTTGGCAGATAGTTTGTCTGAATTTTGCCCATGTCCAGAGACTTTGCCTGAGCATAAGATGAAACATAGAGGACTGATTAATCTTTCAAAGAAAATCTCAAAGCAGCCAAATATTGGGGCAGTGGCCTGGTTATTGTTGGGGATGCCTAGTCAGATTTATGCTAAGAATGAAGAGCAAAGAATCCAGAAGAATGATTTAAATTGTTGTGAGTTTGGCCAGAAAGGAAGCACCATGATGGCTGTGGACTGCAAAGATACAGCTGAGATCTCCATTGTCCAGGAAGAACAGGAGAGTAGAAAAGATGTCCTGAGAGCATCACAGGAGGTGGCAGGTTCTCACCATTTGCAGCCTCAGAATCACAACGGTAAGGGACTTTGCTTTGAGGAGAAAGCTGCAGATCCCCATGTTCCAGAATGGAGGCAGTGGCCATAGCAGATTACAGAATGGCACCAGAATAGAGAATTTATTTCTCAGAACCAGGGTCAGAATGCTCAGCAATTCAGGCACTCAACCTCTACAGCCAACAGAGAAGAAAGCTTGGCTACTGCTCCATGGCCTCCTTAAAGGTGACACCTTGGCATCATCCACATGGCATTGGTTTTAGGCCCATGCAGAATTCAGGAGTTCTGAGGTTCAGAAGACTTCCATCTCAATTTCAGAAGAAAGCCTGGGAGGCCAGGCAATGTGCCCTTGAGAGGGCAGTGTGTGAAGCTGTGAGAAGCCTATTCATTGGAAACCCCAGATGTTTGGAAGAGCTAGGAAAGTGGATCATCTAATGGAAACTGCAAAGAGGAAGCAAAGCTGGCCTAAGAGAGAAGCCATGGGAGCCACCACCAAGAATGCCATAGAGGCAGAGACATATTGAGTTCACAGTTTGCCACAGATTGCTTTGGATGTTCCACAAGGACATGCAGAACTTAATGTTTGCCCTGCTGGATTTTGGACTTGTTTTGGCCTCAATGTTTTGTATCCCCCTGTGTATACCTTTTGGACTGGCAATGTTTATCTTGCGCCTTTGAATGCTGGATGTATTTAACTTTTCATTTGTACAGGGGTCCACGGTTGCAAGTTTGCCTTGGATTATAGAAGGGACTTGGGACTTGGACTTTTCAGCAGTGCTGAAACTGTTGGGGATTTGGCAACTCTTAGAGATGGACTGAAATGCCTTTTGCATAAAGGGATGTGCATGAATCTTTGGGGCTCCAGGGGTGTTATTGTTTGTATCTAGTTGTCCCCCCAAAGTCTCATGTAAATCATGGGATGGTCACCACTTGAGGAACAGAGTGTGGCTCATGGTATGGGGCCAGAGGACCAGGGTGGGGCTTAAAGGGCAGGGCCAGAAAGGCATGAACCATTAATCTGAAAGCATGCACCTCCCTACGCCACCCCACCAGATCTCGTGGCCTCACTTGGAGGTATAGAGCAGATCATCCTGGACATGGCAACACCCCACCCTCTCTCCCAGACCCTGTAGGGTGGGACAGCAGCATCTCAAGTTCTTGCTATGCAATTCAGGCTGATTTAAACTATGAAACCTCCAGTAATTGTGAGCTAAATAAACCTGTCCTTCCCTAAGTTTCAAAGTCGGGTGTTTTTCCAAGCAATGAGAGAAGAATAACTAAGATGAATATCAATCATTATTATTTATCCTGCAGGGAAAAATGAGGGAAGGATGTACGCATTGTCATTCCTTCTTTAACTTAGTTGCCTATAATAAAATGATCTAGTAGAGTTTCATTTTCAATGTTTTGGCTGTAGTGGTGTTTTCCTTATTTCTTTGATTGTTTGTTAAATTTTAATTTTGTAGTAAATATCTAACAGGAAAATGTGGAAAGAATGCCACAGAGAAAATGACCTTTGGATTATATTGTTATCATCATAAGGAAAGTCTGCAACACCAAAAGAACAACTAGAAACAAGAAATTTAGAGAAATAGCCCACAAATTTAATCTTCCTCTTCTGAAAGGATCAGAGAGGAAAAACCAGAATAGGCCCACAGTACGAAGAAGTCAGCTGAATATTGGACATTTCTGAAAAAAAAAACATACTGTAAGATAATCATCTTAATACATATAGTATTTAATAGATTATGTGCCAGAATCTATCTTAGACCTTCATATATTAATTCATTAGCTTCTTAACATAGTATCTTGAGCTAAGAGATATCATTTCACATTTTACTGATAAAATGAAAGCATAAAATAATTATTACTGCCCCAAGCTTCCCTGCTAGAATGGACCAACAGTCAATTTCAAAGTCAAACGTTTAAAGTCATATCATCAATGACTTTGCCATTTGGTCTTTTACATGTACCACTTTGTGTGTCAATAGATATTTAGAAAATTCACACAGCAATTAAGCAAGCAATGGCCTCTACCTGCGATGCACATGAATGTCGGCAGCAAATAATGTAGTTTGTGAATTAGAAAAAGAGATACACTATGCACAGTGTCCTGAGGCAATGGGCTAGCTCAGTGCAAAGGGCATGACTCAGGAGTTGTGGAATGTAGGAAACAGAGTGTTCCAAAGCAAACGGACAAGGAGTTGGAATACCTGTAATTTACAACCAAGGAAACCCCCAGGGTATTTTTCTAGTCCCTTTTACTATTATTGATCTCAAAAAGCAGCAATTGTAGTTTCTATTTTGCTAGGTTTGTATATGTATCAAACGCGATAATGAGTGAAAAATATTTTTATTATTTTGTCTGGCAGTTGGCAGCTCATAGAAAAGGTAGTTCATACCCCTGTGATAAGAGTGATGGTTATATTGTACAGTCATAAGCTCATCTCCCCATCCCAGACAAGGATTAAAGACCTCTAAAACCCTGCCTAAAACTACAAGAATGAGCAGAAAGCATCCACTTTGATTTAAATCAAAAGGGCATCAGCCAAATATTTATCAGTTAGCAAAGTTGCCCCCCAACAGTGAATCTTCGTTCACTCTTTCAGCACAGCTATTCTTCATTGGTTGAGAGGAAACAATTTATTTAAATAAGAGTAGCCCAACTTAGCACTTCAGTTTTGTCAGTGCCACTCATCCATAGGCACTATAGGTGAAAAAGTTGAAAGAGTTTTAACAAATCCAACTTCTCCTCTCTGGACAGTGGATATGAGAACTAAGGCTCTGAGAAAAATAAGCTGTTCACACTTCCAGCCTATGTTAATGGCAGACTTACTCGGTTGTCTCTCATTATGGTTTATGGTGTCAAAGTGAGAGAAATGCTCACTCATTGACAATAAGTAGAGGTGTCCTGTCATAGATACTAGAAAGGAAAAGATGAGTATTCACGTGTGTATATGTACATGAATGTATATGTACATGTATGTATATGTGTGTTTCTACATACTTGGAAGAAAGATGTATCTCAGAAGCAGACATGAGAAATAACAGAAAGCCATGAAACAGTCATATAAGTTTTAGAACTATAGCACTCACCAGTTTTCTAAGGTTCAGGATGAAGGACCCTCTAACCTTGTGTAGCATAAAAAATAAGCAGGGAAATCTGGAAACGCTTGGTGGCAGGATAGAGAGTAAAGGCTATAATTAAGAAGAGAAGAAAGAGAAGAGCACTGTTTCTACAATAGAGTCTTCAGAGATATGAGATCAATCATCTTTGCTTAGAAAGCATAGAATCCACACCCATAATGCAGAAGTAAGAGCTCAAAGCAAAGTAAATCCAGACACAAGGGAATGTAATATCCTCTGCCTGCATGCAGTTCTCTGCTTGAACAGGACTTTTATTAACTCCGTCTTCTAATCAGCATGTAGAACCCTTGGAGCAGAGATGTTGAAGAGCCTTCCCTCTGCACACAGGGGAAAAGAGATCTGGAATCCATAACCCAGCCTGCTGGCTCCAGATTCTGCACCCAGTCTTAACTCCTGTAATTACCATGCTTCTTCAAAATCAAATTCACCCTAAAGTGAATCTTCCTTAAATAGAACCATAGCTTCAGAAAAAAAAGCATGCAAGAAATTCAGTTTGGCAAATGAAACTAAAATGCATGAATTTAAGTTTATTTTCTCTTATAGAGTCAGAAATTTATTTGATAATTTAACTGCATGCTAATTCATAAAATGATGAGAAAATGAGGCAGGTCTTGATTTTTAACAGTAATTTTTCTGACAAAATTGTATGATCAAATGAAATGAAATCTTTCACTTCACATTTAACTTTCACACCATGATTAGGAGGAAAGGTAATTTTTGTAAAAATATTTGAGAGATTCATCATTTTTCCCTGAAGCTTCTCTTAATCCTTTGATATTCAAATATTTCTCTTTTGAAGCTTCTAATCATCTTCCATGTTGATTTTCTCTTTTTCGATTGTTAATTAATCTAACTCATCCAAATTCTCATTTGCCAAAGGCTTTGAATACGATTCTTGCAATCCTTGGTGTCACTTACACCAACTTCATGATATTATGCAGCTTTCAAAGGACTACAATTTCAGTTTGCAGGTAATACGCATTGTATTTTCACTGTGATGCGAGTGCTCAAAATATTTTGTAAAGTCAGTGACAGTCTAAACAGCAACAACACAGTATTATTTTGACAAGATTGGAGGAAATGAGGTAGACACGTTGACAAACTAATTTTATAACAATATTTTATTGAATATTTTTATGTAATCAAGACACTTATACAGACATAATTTTGTGAACTCAAGTAATGAACACTCTTAGAGCAAGAGTCTACAGATGTACAAGTGCCTTTAAATTCCCAGGGAGCTTAGACCTGAAGAAGCAAGGCATAGAAGACATACTTGCTCCACTTGAGAGGAGCAATACTTTGGGGAAAGGCAGAGAAATAGATATAAGAGGAGAATATTTGATATGTTATTTCTAGTATACATTATACAGCTCCTGTTATGATACTTCACCAAGTTTCTGTGTAATGAAGACTCTTTACATTGCTTGATGGCTCAGCACATGCAGCAAGTTGAGCCGTGTGCAAGCACAATGAAATGCTTGAAGTTTCCATTGCCTAACTGAATAAAGGACTTCTAAAATCAAATAATTTCCTGTCTCTTTAATCTGCAGTATTCTGTTAGACAGAGGGAGCAGAAACCATCCTGATAAAGTTCATCAATATCAGTGACAATGACTAGTTAGCTTGAGGTTTAATATCTACTGAGAGTCCAGTTAACTCATGAAGAGAAGGAGCAGGGCCCGAAAGAGTATCAATGGTGATGTGCTCTCTTCCATTTTTGCCAAGGCCTTCCTGCAAAGCTGACATGCGTGCAAAGAGCTGGCCATCTTCTGTGTACTGAGCACAGGGCATGTGTCTGAGCACAGAATAAATTCATATTGAGCTTTACAGAGTAGACTTACAGAATTTATTATGGCTCAGAAGCATCCCAGGGTCAAGAAAGAAAAAAAAATAGTGTTTTCAATGGACTCATCATTGAATTCACATCTTAGACTTGAAATCTACAAACCTTTCTAGTCACAAAGTATTACTTATCTGTACCCACGTTCACATATTCTTATTGAAGTTGTCATTCTGTGCAAGCCACACTCACAAATAAGCTTGAGTGTGCATGTATGAAAATACATACATACCAACATGCACTCCAGATACTAGCTTCTATATAGGTTGTATATTCCAGGCAATAAGTTAAGAAATCATGTCCCTTGTGGGCCAGGGAGATGGCTCAGTGGAATAAGTGCTTCCTTGGCAAGTGCTAGGGCCTGAGTTCAAACCCCGGTTCTACAAAAAGAAAGAAAGAGAGAAAGAGAGAGGGAAAGAGAGAAAGAGAGAAAGAGAAAAGAAAGAAAGAAAGAAAGAAAGAAAGAAGAAAGAGAAAAAGAAAGAAAGAAAGAAATTGTGTCCCTGATGTCTATTATCACTAGTATTAATGCTGGAAGGTGTTTTATTACTTTTGTCCAATTTGAAAAAAAACTGGGGTTAAGCAGAGTCTGGAAACATGTTTAAAGCCACACAACTAACCAAATTCTCAAATAAATCCTGACTTTAAAGGTAAATTTAGGGCCAACCAGAGAGCTCAGCAGATTAAAGTGCCTGCTTAGGCAGATGCAGGGGCCAGGGTTTGATCCCCAGTGTGCTGTACTGGCCCTGCCCCGGGAGTGTGCTGAGACAGTGACTGAGAGTGGGCATGGTGGCATGCACCTGTAATCCCAGTGCTTGGGAGGCTGAAAACAGGAGGATCACTGTGAGCCCAATCTGTGTAGTGAGACCCTGTACTAAGCAT
This sequence comes from Octomys mimax, assembly GCA_002564305.1. Taxonomy (NCBI): domain Eukaryota; kingdom Metazoa; phylum Chordata; class Mammalia; order Rodentia; family Octodontidae; genus Octomys; species Octomys mimax. The sequence continues at coordinate 10,244 of NDGM011255032.1, read as the reverse complement.
ATATATTAAAAATAATAATGACAAAATAAAAGTAAGTTTAAACCAGATCTCCTATACTCTGAAGATTATAATCTAAGGTTTTGTCTTTCTTATGAATCATGTGAAAATATACATATATGAAAGTGTACATGCATGTGTACAAATTTTTTGTAAATATATGTATATTAAAAATTTGAGATGTGTACAATAGTAATTACTATAATAGGAAAAGCAATGTACAATGTGGTATGTATGGTGTTAAGTGTGCAGTAAAGTCACCATCATAGATTTCTAGAATTGGAAAGGACATCACATGACCTTAAGTTACCCTGCATTTAAACATTTGCACTGGATAATAATCAGAATCAGAGATATCAAGCACCTACTTCAATTCTGCAATATTACATTCTTAATTATTTCATGATGTCAGTTGTTGCTCTTCAGAAAACATCCAGGATGTCCCAAGGGTCAGCATTGTGCCTTCTAAAGGTGGTACTATGGGGCTGGGGAGATGGCTCAATGGAATAAGTGCTTGACTGGCAAACGCAAGGATCTGAGTTCAATCCTCGGTTCTGCCAAAAAAAAAATAAAAAATAAAAATAAAGGTGGTACTAAACAAAAATGAGTGTACTTCTGAATTTAATCTAATGTTTGGATCAAATTTTAACATAAAATAAAATTCAAGCAAATTCTATAATTTTAGAATATGTTTTAAGCTACACTTCCTTAAACTCCTATAAGTACATACTCATCATACTCATTCTCTCCAGGCATAAAAATTTTCCCTTGAAAAATTCTATATATATATATATATATATATATATATATATATATATATATAATGAGCTTTCAGACACCATAAGATTCAGATCATACCACTGCCATTTCTGAGTCATGGGAAGTATTTCTGCATTTTGAATCCATCTCTTTGGAGTTTAACTTTTCTGTAGAACTTTCTCTGTGGAAATGGCCAGTTTCATCGAAGATTATGGGTTTTAGAAGAGGCCATCATTCTCTATCCATTTAAATTCTTGAAGCATATTTTATCTGTGTAATCAAATAGTTCATTACTATATTCAGATAATGGATCAGCACAGTTAGCTAAACCTCCAATTATAAAAATCCAGTTCAACAGCCTTCTTAGCACAAAACTAATGTTTTGTTTTTGTTTTTTCTTTCAGGTCTGTGACCGAGGGGCAACCAGTTTTCCCTTGGGCTTTATTGTAGGAACATCTGACTTCTCTGGGGCAAGAAGCAGGTCATATCAAATATTGATTGCTGATTCTTCTGAACAAAAGTTCAGAACTAAGACATTCTCCACAACTTGGCTTTGCTTTGAAACGAGTGTCCCATTTCTTTTCCTTTTTTAAAAATAACATCTCCTGGCACTTTTGAAATCAGCCAAGACTCCAATTCCATAGCAACCTCTGCAAGCTAATATTTTGGCTGTTTAATTTCTTTGAATAAATATCAGAGGTGAGTAACTGTATGAGAACAGCATGAGTAGGAAGAGCAAAAACAATAATATAGGGATGCTGATCTAATAACTAGTCATTGGTGCCATCTTAGAGGACAGCATGATATAACTAAGAGTTTAGCAAAAGGGAGAAACCCACATCCCAGGGGTTTAACACTCTCTACCATAGTAAAGGTCTTTAGCCACACCAAGTAATCCTGGAAAAAAAATTTCAAGGGCCAATTTTTTGCTGGCATTCAAGCCATTTCATAATTCAATCTCATTTCCTCTCCCTGTCAAGCCTCCTCTTCCTACTTCATGCACCTTCCTGATCTTGAATATATTTTGATCTCTTCATATCTTTGAAAAGTTCAATTTCTCTGTCTCAAATGCTCTTTCCCAACTGGGAAAATTCCCTGTCCATTGTTTATGGTCCCAATTAATGAAGTCTGAGCTTTGGAGACACATAGACCTGGGTTTGAATTCTTACATTCTAATTGCTGTGGCTTAAGTAAACTGTCTCTGAGTTTGTAAATTGATTATGCCAGTAATTATGTTATTCAAGTACTCTAATTAGCACATTAAATTAAATTTTAAAAAATTATTAGGGAAATGCTTATCACACAGTTGACACATGGTTATTTCTGTTATTCTTAATAGCATTTTTACTGGCCTTGAATTAGAATCTCTCACCTAACTTCTTATATATAATTATAACCAAATAGTAACTTCTCTATTATTCTAAACTAGAAGATAGCAAACCTTTTTTCCTGCCAAACACAGGATAGTAAAAGTTTAAGCACTGTAGTTTATAAGGTCTTTGTTATAGCTACCCAATTATGTCATTATAGCATGACAGCCATATATGTTTCAAAAATGAATAGGTTACAGATTTTTAAATATATCAAGTATCAGATTTTATTCTACCTTATAATGTGCAACTTGTAGCTCAGAGATTTGCCAACAATCACCCATAGGTCAAATTGAGTCCTTGTTTTCCATTTTTCCCCTTCCCTTCCACTACCCCCAGTTCCTTTTCCCATTTGAACATTCCCTTCCCATTTCCCAATATCATTTATAATTATGCATCTTGATCTGTATTCACACTTGCAGTTTCTCACAGCAGAGAAACCATGGCAGAGTTGTATGGCTCACAAAGCCTAAAACTCTTACTTTGTGGTCCTTATCAGAAAAAAAGTTTGCCAGATTAAATCATTGATTGTCACATTTTTTTGGCTGAATAAAGACTGACTAGAGATACCCAGCATGAGCAGTCTATCTAGAGAGTGTTGCAAGCTGCAGTGTAAAGAGATGGAAGGAACCTCGGTGTGTAAATCTAGGGAGGCTCATGGTGTCAAGAACAGTAAGTGTGGTCATGGAGCAAAGGGTTGAGTTGCTTGGTTGTGGGGCTAAGATTATCAGCATGTGTCCCAGCTCTATGCTCACTGCTACATGATGATCGATGTGGCAATATCTAGCACAATAAACTAAGATATACAAAAGATAGTGCAGTCAAGGTCATATACCCTGGTTTGTGGCCATGTTGGCTACAGTTCAGATCTTTGTTGATAACTCATACAGTTCTTAGATAAGTGGGTTAAAATGCTCAGGTTACACCCAGATTTGCATGGCCACTCCAGAGCTTTTAATATTATGCAATGTTTACATTTTATTTGTCCACCAACATCCATAGATCATTCTGGTCTATGGTTCAAGGTGATCAGCTTGATGGTCTGCACGTTTTTGAAATGACTGCCCATAAAATTTTAAAAACACATTATAGCATTACACAGATGAGCAAGTCTATGACTGATGAGGCATAAAATTCTATTCAACCATGTTTGTCCAATTATTGTTTGTTATTTATCCTAAGCCTCTTTTCTAAGTCCCATCATTCTAGATTAAAGAACATGTGATGTTTCTTTTTAGAATAGTTTATTTTGTTACATGACCCTGAATTGTTTAGGGTAAGTATCACCACAATATTTTGGATGAACATGACGGGTTAATGAATTTATGAGGAACTACTTTTAATCAAGGACAAACTATTTTTCATTTTCTTAGGATTTAATTCAAAATCTAAGGTTCCATATTTGGGGTCTACTTCAATAAATGGGCTTTCTGGGTAACTGACAGTTAATGTAGGTGATCTTGGGGACTTTCAGAGTAGCACCTGGACAAAGGGAAAATGAAAAATAGTTTCTCCTTGAATTTATATACCAATTTACATTATATATATATATATATATATATATATATATATATTAAACTCTGTTGTTTGAGACAATGTAATGGTTTAGATCTAAAATATACCCTATGAGTCCTCCCTTCTCCCATTGTCCTGAGATGGCACAGCTCATGAGAGTAGTGGGACTTCGTGCTCTTCCCTTCCTCCAACAACCTAGGAAAGTGAAGCTAGAAAGATGCATCTGATATTTACTCCTCTTTTTTTCTTCCAATAGCAGGACTCAGGGCCAGAGATCTGCCTGAATGTCAGGGATGCAGTAGGACCCTAGCTAAAGGGCACATGATGGACAGGTTGAACTACAGGTGAGGAAGTAACCCATGCAACCTTAGCCAAATGACTCAACATGTGATCTCTAAACTTCCTTTTTGTTGTATTCTAGTGACCCTCTTCCTCTCTTTTGTCAATTATCTTGCTTGACTTTATAATACTTTCATGAAAGTAAACATTGTTCTCTTTCTGGTTCACTTCAAATCTCCTAGATCTTCTCTTCCAGTTACCCCAAACCTGGGTGATCATCATCCTGTGCCATCCAGCAGTGCTCCTACTGTATTTATACTCATTCTTCTCTCCATCTTACTCCCTATCTTCTTGAACCCTCCTATGCACACAACAGAGGAAAGCCACTCTTCTAAATGGAAAATCATTCCATACAACTTCTTGGCTACAAGATGGATTATATTATATTTCTGTAGATCTTCCTTCTATGGTTGTGGATATCAGGCTAATCATGACCACAGGTTATCAGTTGGCAGGCTGTACTTGAGTCCATTGCTATTGCCAACTGAACTCCTGTAATCAGGATGTCATACATGCTAAAAGCAGCCTCCCCGTATGACAATACAGTAATTGTATGGAATCACAACCAACACCATAGTCCAGTACCAAAGAAATGGACCCTAAGTCAAATTGATAGACCTCCTCAGTCTTAATATATTGGGAAAGTATATTTTTGAAATAGAAATAAACATTAAGAATCACCTACATCTTTGGGGCCAGTGAGATAGTTCAGCCATCTAAAACACCTGCTAAAGCAATTTTAGGCATCCACAGGGGACAGCATGGTTTGATCCCTAGATCTATATGCCATACAATCATTTCCCTCAGGGCAGGCTGAGACAGCCAAAAATTATATATGTATTTCACCTACATCTAGAAAATACCTAGAGGGAAAGTCATATCTCATGAAAGCCTTTACACCAGTGATAGGCTAGCATAAACAAGAAATATACAAATATAAACACAAACAAATAAATAAAATAAAAAGTAAAAAATGATATGATGAAGAAGCATGATGCAATCTCGAAGGCCTAGCCCACCCAGGACAAGTCCAGAAAATGCAGTGATAAAGGAAAATGGAAGCCAACAAATGGAACGCTCTGAAATGATGAGTGCCAAAGTGAAAACAAACAAACAAACAAACAAACAAATGGAAGAGGCCATAGAAGAATATTCCCAAAGGTGCAAAAACAAATGACTATCAAAATAAAAAATCATAAAGCAGACAAGAAAAACACACATCAGGAAAATTATAGAAATCATAAATGCTAAACATAGACAAAACATGCAATCAATGAAATAGATCCAAAGAAAAATACAGCAGATTAGAAACTCCACTGAAAATATATGCATGAGATGGAATGGAGACAAGGAGAGAATATGAGATCTAGAAGATAGGAACCAGACTAGTGACAAGAAAACAAAACAGCAATCTTAAAATTTGCAGACCACAAAAACCAATCCAACAACTACAGGATGAAGCAAAGAAGAACAAAGAAGAGCAAAGAAGATTGACTAGAATCAGTGGGATGTGGGAGATAGCACAGAATGCATTAAAAATATCTTAAAATAAATAATAACAAACCACTTTACAATCATGGATAAGTAATATCATGTACAAATAAATGAAGCATACAAAAATCCAAATACGCATGGTGAATAGAAATCAACACCAATCAATACAATTGTCAGGATTCCAGAAACTCAGTACAAGAACAAAATAGTAAAATATATAAACCTATAAAGATAATCCTATCATAATCACAGCCAACATCTCAACACACATCCTCCAATCAAGGAGGTCTTGGAATGATGTGTTTCATGCCCTAAAGGAAAACAATCTTCAATCCCAACTGATGTGCCATTGAAAAGCATCTTTCAAAATTGATAGAGAAATAAGATACTTTAATAACAAAGAGCAAATAAAGAATCTTGTGGCCACTAAGTGAGTTCTACATAATGTGGTAAAGGATATATTAGAAAGAAATAATGAATTTCATAAATACATGAACACCAATAAAAAGGAGCCAACAGTCAGGGCAAGTGATTAAACACAGAAGAAAGATAGGAAACAAACAACAGGAAAAAAAATGGAAAAAAATCTAATATATAACAGTTATTGCATTGGTCTCAACTTACCAAGCAAAAGAAACAGACCAACACAATGGATCAAGAAGCATCATTCAATAACATGATGCATTCAAAAAACACAGTTAGCCCAAAAGAGAAATTCGACTAAAAGTCAGAGGATAGAAAACAATTTTTTTGCCACAGAAATCTAGAAAAACATAGGAGTAGCTATTCAGCTTTCAGATAATGCAAACTTTAAGCCAAAATAATCAAAATAGACCAAAAAAAGGTCAATCAATTTTCCATGTTTATATCTGGTAATCTGAACAACCACTTTTTTATTTTTACTTTTTTGAAGTATTTTAGTACGGGACTACAAAGTCTCACTACACAGATCAGATTTGTACTGATCTTTCTATTTTCAGCCTCCCAAGCACTTGGATCACAGGTACATGCCACCACACCCAGTCTCAATCCCCATCTCAGTGCGCCCCGGGGGGGGGGGCGGNGGGGGGGGGGGGCGGATCCTGCAAAGCATTCCAGGGATTGAACCCCAGAAACTGTTCCTGTCTAAGCAGGTGCTTTAGTTTACTGAGCTATTTTGTTGGGCCCTGAACAACTACTTTTAAGACAACAGTATGCATTATAACAAATGATGTTGAATTCTTATCATTTTACTTAATGAAATTCTGTACCATTTGTAATGGGTTTTTTCACTATTTTTATTCTCTGTAAAACTAAAAGAAAAAAATTACTATATATGTCTTAAGGGAAAAAGAGATAACAATCATAAATATTCATGCACCAAACACAGGTTCACACATCCATGTAAAACATCCATCACAAAATAGGTATTAAAAACCAAATTATCTCTAACACAGCTTTAGTGATGAAACTTAGTGTTCCACTATCACAAGGAGATAGATCAACTAGAGAAGAAATCAACAAAGAAATATTAGAAGGGGCTGGGGAGATGGCTCAGTGGAATAAGCGCTTCCCTTGCAGGCACAAGGACCTGAGTTCAATCCCTGGTTCCACCAAAAAAATAAAAAAAAAAAGAAATATTAGAGGTAAGCCATGCCTGTAAGCAAATGAACGTGGAGGATGCCTGAAGAATGTTCCATCCCCAAACATCAGAATACATTCTTTTCAGCTTCACATGGAACTGTGAAGCTACATTCTCCATGACAGACCATGTATTCGTTTAAAAAATGGTTAAGTAAATGTAGCAAAGTTGAACTCATCCCATGCATACCATCTCTGACCTCTCTGACCCTAGCACAATGAAATCAGGAAATCAATGACAAACAAAATCTCAGAAACTACATTAATACAGGGAAATTAAACAATACCCTCCTGAACAACCAATGGGTCAGAGAGGAAAATAAAGATAGAATTAAACAGTATATACAATTAAACAATAATGCTGATACAACATACTGAAACTTATGGGATACAATGACAGTAGTCCTATGAGGAAAATTTATAGCAATGAATGCACATCAGAAAAACATATCAAGCTCAAACAACCTAATGTTGACCCTTACCCTTATAGAAATAGAAGAACAAATCAAACCCAAAGCTTGTACAAGCAAGGATATTATATAGAGGAGAAATTGATTTAATAAAGACTAAGAAAATATTAAAAAGAATCAATAAACCAAAAAGTAAGTTCTTTGAAAGAATAAATAAAATTGATAAAACATTAGCCAAACTTGTCCAAAAGATAAAAGAAAAAAAACATAAATTCAAGCAATTAGGAATGAAAAGGGAAAAATCACAATGTATTTCACACTAGTCCAGGAGCTCATCAATACCTACTATGAGAGCCCAGGGAGATAACTCATTAGAATAAACACTTGCCTGGCAAGCACAGAGTCCTGAGTTCAATCTCCAGTACCACAAAAAAAAAAAAAAGACAGAGAGAAAAATAAAGAAAGCCTACTATGAAAACCTATATTTTAATAAGATGGAAAACACAGAAGAAATGGACAAATTCCTAGACATAATCAAATTGACAAAACAAAATCAAGAAGATGTAAAAATTCTAAACAAGGCAGTATCAGCCAATGAAATTTAAGATGTAACTAAAAGTTTTCCGATGAAGAGAAGCCCAGACCCTGATGGATGCACAGTTGATTTCTACAAATAATTCAGAGAAGAACTAATGCCACTAATACTGAAACTTTTTAAATAAATTGTAATGGAAGTGTAACGTCCAAAATCATTGCTGGAAACAAGTAGTATGCTTATTTTGAAACCAGAGAAGAATGCAATAAAAAAAGAAAATTACAGGCCAACCTTCCTAAAGAACATCAATGAAAAATCCTTAATAATATACTGAAAAACAGAATAAAGCAAATAATCATCAAGGGTATTATACAGTATGACAAAGTAGAATTCTTCCCAGGGATGTAAGGATGGTTCAATATGCACAAATCAATAAATCTAATGCAGAATATTAATAGAACCAAAGACAAAATCACATGATCATCTCTATAGATGCAGAAAAGGCATTTGAAAAGTCCAACATCCATTCACAATTTAAAAAAAAAACCCCTAAAGGAAATTAGAATAGATGGTACTTACCTAAATCTGAGAAAAATCTATGAGAAACTAACAGCTAACATCATATTAGATGGTCAAAAGCTGAAATCTTTCAATAAAATCAAGAACAAGATAAGGATGTCCATCATTACCACTCCTGTTCAATATAGTTCTGGAAACATTAGCTATAGGACTTAGACAACAAAAAAAATACAAGACTAAAAATAGAAAAGTAAGAAGTTAAATTATCATTATTTAAAGATGACATGTTATGATATATAGAAAACCCCAAAACTCCACCAAATGACTTGTAGATTTAGTATCCAAATTCAATAATGTAGCATGGTAGAAATCAATACTCAAAATCAACAGCATTCCTGCATGGAAGGAACAAGCTTACAGTGAGAGAAACTAGGGAAAGCATACATTTCAAAATAGCATCCAAAAATGAAATAGTAATCAATCTAAAAAAAGGATGTAAAAATTTGTTACAGTGTACCCTAAAAAATAAAACAAGACATCAGAAAATGGAAAAATATCCTCTGTTCTTGGATAGGAAGAACCAACATAGTAAAAATGGCCATACTCCCAAAACTGCTATACAGATTGAATGCTATCCAAATCATAATACCATTGGCACAGTTCACAGATCTAAAGAAAACATTTCCAAAATTCATTTGGAACCAAAAGAAGAGTAAAATAGCAAAAGCAATCCTGGACAACAGCAACAAGTTAGAGGGCATCACAATACCACACCTGAAGTAGCATTACAAAGCTACTCTGATATAATTGGCATGATATTGGCAAAAAAAAAAAAAAAAGGCCCAAGAATCAGTGGAACAGAATAGAAGTTAAAGATGCAATAAGAAACACATTCAGCCACCTTATTTTTGACAACAGAGCCAAGCATATTCACTGTAAGTAATATAGTAATATAAAAATACTGGAAGTACTGGCATTCCACATGCTGAAGACTAAAACATCATGTTCTCAATAATGTGAGGAACTGAATGAGTAAATAAGATACAAGTTGTACACATGATATTGTCAATTGGGAAAAAAGCTACTCAAAAGAAAAGACAAATTATGATGATGAAAGAGGAATGAAAAAAGAAAAATAATAATATATTCATATACAACAGAGTTATACAGCTAGTTTCTCAGTTCATTGAAAGGAAAGGTTTGTGTTAATATTGTTTGGAGAAGATATCATTCTTGTATTTTGTATTCTTATTAAATAGTGAGAGAAAAATACAAAGTATATTAATTATTATAACTCTATTAACCTGTTTTAAAATTCTGTTTTATTGCCTTTTCTTTTTTTTTCTCTTTAAAATAAATTTAAGAAAACAAACAAATGCATTCAGAGGTGGAGTTTTCTGAGGTTAAAAGGATCTAGAAGACCCTTGCATCTTACTGGATCAATCCATTGGTGAAATTCTAATTTTATATCATTATTGGGGAGTATTGGACATTTAGACATGGGAGACCTAGTTGAAAGAAATGAGTAACAAGCATGTTACCTCAGGATATCTATTTTGTGTTTGTCCTTTTCCTCTCTAGCTGTATCCTCTTTTCTGGCTGCCTCTTGAGGATGTAAGGTGAGAAGCTTTCTTTTCCCACAAAGTTCCTGCAAGATGGTGTACCTTACCACAGACCTCAGGCAAT
>NDGM011255031.1:368-12447 GCA_002564305.1 Octomys mimax | reverse complement strand
TCTCTCTCTCTCTCCTCTCTCTCTCTCTGTCTCTCTAAATAAATAAATAAATGTTTAAGAAAATAACACTGGATATTTTTATTGCAGTAAAGAAATTCTGGGTTAAAATGAGGAAAACATATCTCTGCTAATCAATGTCAGATGAATTCAAATTCAGTAAAGTTTCGAAAATGAAAGCAATTGAGCTTGATTTATACCTCGGCAGTAATTTGTTGTTTAAAGGTCAGCTGAATATCAGCTGACTCTAAAAACTAATCCCCCAAACAATCCAGAAATGTAGTTTGTATGTAGAATATCCCTTACACCGAATGTTCTAGGAATGTGTTAATTTGATTTTTTTAATATACTGTTTCAAATAGAAACTGAACATGAGATTGTATATACATGAAGGGAGTTATGAATTACTCATAAGGATACCAGCTATTTAGAAGATTCTCAAGTTTTACATAAACCAAGTTAAGAATAAATGTTAGTAAGGGAAGCATGGGGGAAGTAATTACCCGAAATGTTTAATTTCAGAATTTTAAGTCTGTACATGCTCCAATCACAGGAAGCATTTTACTGTAGACATTTTCCTTAAAGTCTACATAGTTATTGCTCACTGTTTCTGATCAAAATGAAAATGTAAAGCTGCACCCAGAGGAAACTTGGAAACATGAAACTATACGCAGTTTCCCGTGCTGATTTTGCATTCTGAGCGAGCCACCTAGCTGGCAAGGCGCACTGTTCTAAGGCCCCAGCCTTACGATGCTCAAGGCTCATACAGCTGAGCTGCACCATTTGAAACAAAGCGCCACCACAGGACTTTGCTTCTGCTCCCAGACCCTGGGACAAAACCTTTTCATATGTTGCTGTTGTTACAATTTTATTACTATAAAAATATGACTTTCAAGAACTTTTAAAATAAGATTTTATTTCTAGCTCAAAAATTTCTATCATAAATCACACAAGATGTTGCTAGAATCAGATTTGTTTAACAATGTGTTTACTCTCTATGGCACAAATTGTATGGGAATAAAAGAATTTAGGTTTTAAAAAAAAAGAATTTAGGTTTAATGCAAAGCCCAATTCTAATTTCAATAATTCAATTTAAATTTTTCATTTGCTGAATGTTTTAGCTGGAACAGAACTTACTCATGAATTTTATTTTATAGAAGAAAAAAGAAATCTGGGTCACATACAAATTAATTTCAGAATTAAAACTACAGTTGAGGTGCTCTCCTTTCTACTCCCACCTACTATAGACAACTCTTTAGTTATATACTGCAAAAATAAAGGGGAGCACTTGATTAGATAATTTAGATTGGGGGGTTGCTGTCATAAATGATATTCACAGAAATATAGCACTTAGACATTGCTACTTGAAAGATTACTCTATGGAATGGCACCATGCCTGGTTGTCACAGTCCTACTTAGTGGCCCTCTTTCTGAAAGATATTCAGGCTCCAGTGTTGATATTTTGACTGTTATTCACAGCATTTCGCCAACACGCACATCAGGTTTGGACCATGGGACCCAACACCTCTCACTAGGAGCAGGCTGGAGATTAGGAACAACCTGGAAGTGGTAGGAAGGGTGTGTACATTCAGAGATGGCTATGCCCTAACACAGAGCAGCCCCAGAGTTCCAGTGGGTCAAACGAAATGCTTTCATGTGCACAACTTCCTTGAAAATGTATCCAAAAAAAAGATGGTGATTTCAATGAATAGACATTTGAAAAAAGCAAATGTGAGAAAATGTTAGTTGTGGAGTCTAACTGGCTTGTGTACTCTCCAGTTCATTTAAGTAGCAATAATAAACTCCTGGGAAACAGTTTTTAAAATTTATTTTCTTAGCAGTTACTGGCCACAGACATCTGACAGAAAGTCCAGCAGTTTTATTAGAGAAAACCATTAGCTTATGTTAAACAACATAACCACAAAATCCACATTCAGCAACCTCTCCTGGGAAACCTCCCCTCCTCCACTGCAACCCCCTCCCACCACCACCTTCTCCTATCACTTGTATTTTAAGGGACTGACTTTTAAAATCAATTTCAAAATTCTGTCAAGGATAAAAGATTCAAATAATTTGGACCATTATCTACTGGCAAGGAAATCTCTTTATATGACAAATCATTAATCGCTATAGAAATTTTAAGAGCTTTTCTGCATCCTCACCTCCAGGACCATTTATTTATGGAGAAGGGACTTTCGTTAATGCAGTGCTCCAACCATTAGGGAACTGAAACATCTATAAATAATATGAATAGGGACAGCCTTAAGTTCACACTACTGACAAAATCAGAAAGGTTGGACTGTGGGCTTCATTCTACTGAAACAGAGTGGTTGGATTTTTAAAGACACTCCCTGCCTGAATACACCATTCCCAGTGGACAAGTGGTCAATGAATGCCACCAGCCAGAGGTTCTGATGTGGGCTTCTCCAGTGCTGTATTTCCCACCCAGTTATGCATAGAGATATTTTATAAACTATTAAATATGTATGATGCAGGACAAAGCCCCTCTAAAAGCTTCTGTATTTAACTAAATCACATCACTGACAGCAAGAGGCACGCAGAGCAATTGAACCTAGCAGGAAAAATACTCCCTTTGCATATCACTGCCATGCAAACAGACCCACCATATGCTTCTTTCTTGCTTGCAGATCCCTCCTGCAGGATGGAAAGACTCACCTCAAAGGACTCCAAATGCCTTTAGACAGGCTTCTAAAGTGCCACACACATCCTCTGCAATATTTTTCAAACTCTTCCCTCTGGCTTTGCCATGATGACTCTGTCACTGGGGGTCATGTAATGAACTTAACCACAGGTTAAGTACCGGATTTGGCATGCTTTCATCTTCTTTTTGTCCTTCCAAATGTATACTGACTGATATAGAAGTGTCTAAAAGGCATCTCTGAGTAACTAGATAATTCTTTCCTTTTACCACAGAGAATATTCAAAGTCAAAAATTTTGTGGCATACATCAAAAATTAGATTATTATTAATCATTCATACCTTCTAAACCAAAGGCTATAGTAAGAGAAATTCTTTTAATTAAGCAGCTTTTAAAGCATCTAAACATTTGATGATGCAAAAGAATAGCAGGACTCAAAATTTAGCAGTGTCATGGGGACAGAAAACGTTTTGCTTCATCTCATGCAGAGAATTAAGAGTGTTCCTACACATAGGTGGTTTACATATATAACCTATGGCTAGAGTAAAGAAAATAAGTTAAGTAAATACAAAAGCAATTATCTTTGTTTTGGAATCCTGAAGATTGAATGTAGGGTCTCATGGATGCTAGGCAAAGGCTCTAATACTGAGGTACACCTTCGCCCTCAACAATTATCTTCCTGTAGGAAATACAGGGTTAAATGACTGGGTTGTCCAACTCAAAATGAAATAGCCTCTTTGTGATTTGGCCAACATATAGCAACTAATTATATAAATTTGCTGCTCAGCATTTAAACTTTTTCTTTCCATGAGCTGGCATATAAAGAAGGATAAAACCTCAGGACGACCTGCTTTTTAAAGGCAGCAGATTTCAAATTTTAAGGCCAATATATAACATATAATGAGAATAGTTCCCATCTCTTCATCCCCCACATACAAGTAATTCTATTTAGCTATCCATTAACCTACCATATCCAACACATTGAATAAGTGGCTAGTATTTGCTAGGCATTATTCTGGGCCTGTAGATTTGGTAGCAAAACATTAAAATAATTCTCATCCTTTTCATCTGTCTTTCCTCTAAAGCTAGAGTGAGGTCTACAGAAAGTGAAGGCATGATTCAAATTTTGAGATTGGTAAGGTCTGAGCCATTTGAGAAAAGGCAATAAAGTAGGGAACGGAAGTGGGGGGCGTGGGGAGAGAAGAAGGAAACAGCAGGGAGGGTTGACAGTGAACAACAAGCAGGATACTTGCCAAGTAAAATATACACACTAGTTTGTACTTAACATCTTCACAATCAAGCTCTGACATAAGGGCTACTATTCACAATTTGTAGATGGGAAGCACTGGAGAACATACGAAATAATCTGTGATTTTATAGCTAGGAAAGATGAAGCTATCATCCAAAGCCTGTGACTTCCGGAACCTTCACTTTCAAAGCCATAGAAGACAATAGAACATATTTTAATGGTATCAATTACATAAGCTTTTTGACTTGTAGAGCACAGTTTTTACTTGGACTTTTATAGTGCTTACGAGGGGAAAGCTAAAAAGAAAGAACAAATATGACAACGGGACTGTGCATGCTCAAGTACGTACTAGAAGTTCCACATTGGACACACTAACTTTTCAGATCAGTACGGCACTTTGTTCCAACATAGAGACTTAATGTGCAATGTTACTCTGTCCACTTAATTACAGTATGTGTCTTTTTCCGAATTGATGAAACCTACCCACTTACGTGTTGTCATCAAGGAAAGGCAGTACAATGCCACTCAGTCACACATTTCTTCCATCATCAACAAAATGAAAGAAGAAAGTGTGCCATAAATTTTGAACACAGTAGGAAAATTTCTTTCAACTGTTTCCTAAAAAGATCAATCAGTTTTGAAAATACTGTGCAAATATAGTCAGGAATCTCGCACACTAAAGTAAAAAGGAAATATTTGATTAGTAACATTTTTTGTGCCACAGATTTTCCATTTATCATGCTTTTTTTTTCTTTTTTCGGAGATTTTACAGGTTTCTATGAACTCTCCAAAAAAAAAAATAATAATAATAATGATTATTTACCAGATGCCTAACAGGAAAGAGGGAAGGGGCACTTGGCAAAGAGACATTATGTTTGCCTTGTAATAGAAGATACGTTTTTCTTAATCCCAGTCTGGTACAGGCTGACTTCAGTAGTAAAAGCCCATAGACTTTTAAGAGTCATATAACGGATTTTATTTGTATGGTTGATACATTATGATTTTTTTAGTGAGTTTGTCAGAAAACACATTATTATATAAGAATGGCTAAATAGCTGAGATTTTTCCTGTAGGCAATATTCAGTTAGAAAAATATTTTCTTCTGATAGTGTTTTGTTTTGACTACTGATAGAAGAAAAATGCAGAGATTCATTTGCAGACGTGATCATGCCAGGACTAGAAGGGTTTAGAGGTACTGGACATTGGGAGGCAGAACAACGGAACCCATCTGTTTCCATTTTAAGTAGCCATCAAAACAAAACACCCACCAAACAGACTTGACTGTGGTAGTAATTTGATAATAGCTTGATTTTTTTTTTCCTCTTAAAGCATTTGGCTTGACTGTTCTGGGTGGCTAGATTAAAATAAATAAATAAATAAATATAGTAAAACAATACATTTTATTATTATCTATTTCATAAAGCTTTATATTTTCCTGGTGATGTCAGTGCAAATTTTAAAGTGACATTAGTCAACTTTTGAATACATATGATAACATATGAAGTTGTACTATAAAAAGGCATAGTCAAGACTGAAGAGAAATATCTTCACTACATACACAGAGATCTGATGATTTTGTTTAACAATTTCTTGTATGCAGAAATGAGTCAAAAAGGAAGTACAACAAGAAGTAACAAGCACTATGATTTAGCATTAGTGCTGGTAACTACCTTTTCTCAAAAATGATGTCATGTGAAATGGTAAAAAGGATCAAAATACTACTAAGTCACAGGCTACCTTCCACAGAAATGTCTGCACTATTTGAAGATCCACTGAAGGTAACTAGGAAAATTGATAACAAAATTATCAGGGTTCACAAACCCTTTGTTTAGTTAGAAACATAATTTTTCCTTCTTTAATTCAATTCTGATTAAAATACATAAGGCTCTAGAGCAACAAGTTTCTGATTCAATATCTAAGTTAATTTACAGGTTTCTGTCTATGATATAATAATAACCCTGAGCACTCCCATTCTATGACAACTGCAATGATAGCAAATCCAGTGAATGAAAAGGCACGTGCTGTCTAGTGGTAGGTTATTCATATTTCATATTAATACTGTTTGGAGGTATATTTTCAAATGACAGTGATACTTACAAAACCTATTTTCCTTTTCTTTTCTAATTTCTCTAGTGCTGAAAATAAGACAATGTGTAAAGACAAGTTTATTAACAATGTGAAGGTAAATGTGTATACATTGCTTGTTTTGCTTTAATGCATTAATGCAGCATTCTAACTTCATTACAAATTCCAGTTTGTTATACCACTGAGGTACACGAAGTATTGTCACCTTTAGCCAATATCTTATCGCTCTTTCTTTCTTTTTTTTTTTTTTTTTTCTTTTCATTTGTGTATTTGGTACAGGGTCTCACTACACAGATCGGACTCCTGGTGATCTTCCTGTTTCTCAGCTTCCCCAGCACTGATATTACAGGCGTGCACCACCATGCCTGGACACTGCCCCTGTCTCAGCATGTTCCAGGGGCAGGGCTGGCATTGCATGCAGGACGGAAATAAAACTCTGGGCCTTGTGCTTGCCAAAGGGGGCACTTTGTCTGATGAGCTAGCTCACTAACCCTTGTTGTTCTTAGGAAAAAGGGTAAAGAATTAAACAGGTTCCTTGTAAAGGAAGTTTTAAAAAATAATGAGAAAATTTGTTTCACTTATAGACAACATATTCTTTCATTTTCATTTGTTTTTCCACTACATAATTCATATTGGCCTTGAACTCACTGTGTACCCCAGTCTGTCCTCACTGTAGCCTAGGCCGGCTTTGAATTGTAGCAATCTTCCTGTCTCAGTGTCCAAGAGTGCTGCTTGGATTACAGGTATGTACCACCACACTTGGAAGACAATGTAACCTCAAAGAGTCCTAGATTAACATTACCAGAGCTTTCAGTGTTGAATTAACCATGTAGTTTAGTTAACGAATATATTTTTTCGACGCTGTTAATATACACAATAAACATAAACATTCCATTAGCATTAGTCCTGTGATTAATGCATATATCAAGGGGTCAGGTTCTAATCTGGGATAATAACTGCCTACAACTATTTCTACAACTGTTCATCTTCCAGCTGCTTTACCCTGACTAACAAAGAAATGCCTACTAAAGCCCAAGACTTCAAGTAGTTACAGGAAAGGATATGAATTATTTATAAGGACGCAGAGGCTAGAAAGTTCGGCTATGCCGTTTACCCGAGCAGTAGTAGGCTCTAAGCTACTGGCAATAGGAGCTCTGCCAGTGCATTAGAAGATGAAACAGGAGTGACTGCTGCCAAATAAAATAGCTAAGTAATAACAAATGTTAAAACAGAAGAGCATTTGGGGGTTGGGGAAGAGTCCTGAAATCACTGCTGAAACACAATTCAGGAGATCGCCAACCTTTTGCAGTCAATGCAGAGAGCAGAGCTGTAGTACCAATTAATTCTTTGAGTTTTATCTTTCTTGAGTGCTTGGTTTTTAATTGCGTCGATGCCTTCTTTTGTAAATGTTTCTAGAGTATCCGTACACAAGTGAAAGTTACAATTGGTATAAAAGCAGTCTGATGTACAGGATGACATTTTAAATTCAGGTATCATTCATTGTGAATTTGTACCATCCATGTTTAGAAACACACACTACTGTTTTAGTGATACAAAAGAATGGCCTTTTCCCCTTTAGTTAAAAAGAAGCTACATTTTTGTTTTTATTCTTCATGTGCTCAAACTGATATATTGCCACAGACAGATAACTGTCATGGCTCTAAGTAGATTTCAAGATAGTGACATTCAAGTTGCATTTTCTATTTAATCACTGTCAGTCACTTGGAATTTACACCACAACACAACAAAAAGCTGTATGCCTGAAATGTGAGGAACAGCCCTGCCGGAGAAATGTCATCTTTCCTAGAAAACTAAATAGAACAAGGCTCTAAAAAGTGGAAATCAATCTAAACACACACACAAAAGTAAAACTGACCACAGGGATTGTTAAGACAAAATCACCTTCCATAGAAATCTGAAGTTTAAATAAAATGTTATGGATGTGTTCTTCAGCTCAAAATTGATGTAAAAGTTCTCCTCAAAATGAAAAATAAAGCAAAGCCTGTTAGCAAATATTTGTAATTATTGAGGTTCCACATAGTATCTATTCTTTCCTTTGGAAACCTGCACATTCTAGATACTTAATGCATATACTTTTGTCCTGCACAACACTCACAATCATTACTGTATGATTCCAAAGGCAGATGTATCTGGGGGCAGGTTGGGTGGGAGAAAGTCAGAGCTTCTTTCTCAATTATCCAAAAAACAAGTAAATATAATTTGGTGCTAACCCCTTTATTGTCTCAAATATATGTGTATATTTCTACACCTTGCTTTTAAATCTGATTAACAGAGCTAATTTGACTCATGAAGTTTCATTAGGAAAAAAGGAGAGCACTTCTGAGACTATTTGGAACAATTATATGTCCTCTGGACTAGCATGATAGAAGTCATCACAAAACAAACCCTTCAGAGTTTTATGTTTTAACCCTGTACCTTTGCTATGCAAAAGAAAAAAGAACATAGGACAAATACTCAGAAAGGCTGGGATTCGACCTTGTCTCTGCTCCCACTTGCTATAGTGAATTAACAAACAGGGACTATTACTGAATATTCAATAATAACAAATACTGAATTGGTGTGCCTGTTAGGGTCTTCATCTGTATAATGGGATTAATATCTATTCTAAATATAGTAGGTGCTTATTAAGGGATATTGTTCTTCTATGATTATTTATTTAAGTAAGAAAGGAGAAACCAACTTCACTGACACTATCATGGTAACTTCCTTACTCCTAAATAAGCCCCCATTCAGCACCACAAAGAAGAACAGCGACCAGTTGATAAGTACATTATAATTTGTAATGATCCTATCAGGGGACAGACAGAGTTATAAATTACCAGGAAAATAAGTATTTATCATAAGAAGAATAAAATTTACAAATGTAGAAATAAGAATTAAAATATAAGCATAGAATGTGAATATTTCTTAGAATGTTTCCAGTTCTCTAAAAAATACTACTAAAGTCAACGACCTTGTTGAAAATTTGATTTTTAAATTATTTAAATCTCTGCTGCTAAGATTTAAGCTTGGTGTTGTTTTCATTTAATTGTATACATTTACAATTTAAAAAAATAATGATAATGGAACTAAAAAACTCACGACTTCACTGCTAGTACTTATGTTCACTTAATACTTCTTGGGAATTGTCATGGGGAATATTATGGGAATAAAAACATAAATAAACCAAGACTTCTCCCTTTCGGATCTTCTGTCCTGGTGTGTAAAGTGATGAGTCCACAGTGTCAATGGCAAATATTTTAAATCAAGATCTATGTTACCAAAAACAGAGGACCGCTGAGATTGGAAGAGAGTGTACTATCTTAGGGTAGTAACAAACTGATCAATGATTTGCTTTTATTCTTTGACTGGATAAAGATTTTGTTTTCTAGTTTTGGAGCATCATTTTAATACAGCATACTGTGGATGACACTTTTAGTAAGAGAAGGCGGCTGAGACATTTTGAAGACTACTGAGACAACAGCGAGCCTTGTTCTTCACGAAGACTCCATGAGGAACTTCTACACAGAACTCACTCCATGCACTTTTTACCCAAAAGATCACAGCCACGTTCTTCAAACTTTAGAGAAAACCCAGGAAGCTCCACACCATTTGCCTCTAGGGTACCCACGCACTGCATGTTATGCTTGAATTGTTTTCATTAAGTTGGACCATCTTAAGTCTCAGTCGCTCTGCAGTAACGTGTGTAAAGCTCCTGATAAACCTCCCACTTGCCCTGGAATCATTTCGCTCACAGAGTTTACCTTGCTTTCTGCAGTCACATTTGCACATCTGAGGCACTTCTCCAACCCCTATAGCCTGCTCATCCTGAGAACACACAGCCAGGTGCTCTTGGCATGGTTTATTTTTTCGAAGACAACATGTGGAAAGACTGAACAGAGACTCATTTACACTTTGAAGCATATGAGAGGTGAAATGTAGAAGCTGCTAGGAAGAGAGCAGAGCAAATGAAAGGCATCAAGGAAGGGCCATGTACAAGATTCACAGAAAATCTTTAATGACCACATTCAGATGTTTCTCTTCAAGCACACACAGGTAAGGTCACTTTTCACAGTTACTTCCTGTCACGTGCTCCCCCTGGCATACTGCCCTGTGCAGTTTCTACTTGTAGGAAAGAGGACAAATGCAGCGATTGCCTTCCACGCTTTTGTAGAATAGGAATTATAAATAAACCAAGATCTGCTCTTAAAGCTACACAATTTGCATATATACTTTTACAGGCTGCTTAAATCACTAGATCTCTGGGTCAGAATACAGGGCACGCATGGATATAGAACACAATAAAATAACATACTGCATCTTGCAAACATTTTTCTTAGAACATCTTAATTCTCATGTTGGAAATTATAGTTAAAAACTAAATCAGATAACATAAACCTTCTCTTTCATCTGTTACCAGTAAATTAGTTTTTAAAAATTGAAGGAGAAACAATCAGAAAGGCAAATTTTTGCCTTCAATAATTAATAATTTTAATGGACTAAACATTTTAATTCACTATACTATATTACTAATTTATAACAAAGTATATACTTTTCTCTCATCTTTGGGTCAATTTAATGGTCTTTTTTAAATTAAAAAAAAAGAATTGAGTCATAATAAAAATAAAATTGTTTGAGATATTGTAAGATTTTCATATATATTTCCAGGTGACCTAAATAAAAATATCTCTTCATATATGTAATATAATCTTCGTAAGTTCGTTTGTGTTATCAAGAATAAATTTCTTTTACTATTATATGGTATTTTGTGCTTCCTAAAGTTTCTAGTTAAATTTATAAATTCCAAAACTGCCTTCAAAACCATGATTAGTACTAAATCATTTCTATCACTTTTTAATCTTCATTAATGGTAAATGGTAACATTTTATTCAACTAGGATGGATTTCATGACTGATTTCTTAATACAATGATTGAACTTTATATATAAAGCAAGCAACTGGCTACTCTTTACAAAAGGAAATACATACTACAACATACTACAACTAATTTTTCTAGCTTAGACAATACTTTTTACACTCTTGATTTAAAATCTGCCCCTCATATTCTACTTTATATTGCCAATATATATCCTTTTGCATAATTAAACTTATTACTTCATTGTAAGTTCTTTTTTTTTTTTCATTGTAAGTTCTTTAACCCAAGGGCTCTTTCTTATTCATCTCCTGCAAGCAGTCCTGCAACCACCACCCAAGAAACATATATACATTTCTAGTATTGTGGTATAACATAGTAGGAACAGAGCTATTATTGCAACTAAATAAATACTAAGTTCTAGTAATGTAAGAGCAAAAATCAGAAACATAATCATCAAATTTTATTCTCTATTTACCACTAATTTGCTGTGTGACCTTCATGGTCACTTAGTCTATCACTGTCTATATTTTACTATCCTTGCTACTGAAATGAAGGAACTCAAAGCCAAATTCCTTCACAAATATGAAAGACAGACATTAAAATTTTGATCATTGCACATACAAGTTCTGCCAATATTTAACAAAGCTACTTATGTGTGCTCATATTTGATGAATGAATTCAACCTAAACACAAAATCTCCCAAATATGAGATCATTATGGGCTTGATACTTAGGGCTTTAGGCCATAACCCACACTGGCCCACATAAGTGTTTTTTCAAGATGTTGCTGACATCTGGTAGACCAGAGATAGAATGAAAAGTGTCACTTTAGAGGTTCTATGATGATTAGTTGAATTATGTATGCATATACAGAACCTTTGGAGAACAAATGAAGTACCCAAGTACTGCCCCTATGTTTGATATATTATAATAATAGTGGGACAGAATAAAGTGGGATATGTCCAAAGATGAGCTTCTACAATGATTTATTCCTTTAAGTTTCAGTGGTGAGGCTCCTGAGCCTGATAAAGCTATAATCAGCATCACCTCATACTTAAATAGCACTTGCTAAATGAATGTCTCATATATTAAGTGGAATGAATCATGCTCGCATCATTTTCTCTTCAAATTAGAAAAAAAACTAATCAACATACAACTATTCTGATGAAAGAACCTAATATTGTCCAGAATCTTCTTAATCATTGATTTTACTTT
>NDGM011255016.1:0-18941 GCA_002564305.1 Octomys mimax | reverse complement strand
TGGAATAAGTGCTTCCCTGGCAAGCACAAGGGCCTGAGTTCAATCCTCGGTTCTGCCAAAAAAGAGAGAGAGAGAGAGAGAGAGAGAGAGAGAGGAATGGGAGAGAACAGAAAAGTGTTGATTAAAAGATTTACTCCAGGCCTTGGTAACCACAGATAACTAAGTGCATTATACTGGATAATTGCTAAAAGAGTAATTTTGAGCAATATCACTATAAGCAAATAAGTGTATGAATAATTTGTATATGTTAATTAGCTTGATCTAGCTCTTTCCACAGTGAACACACATTTTTAAAGATCATGGTGCACAACACAAAAATATACAGTTCTATTTGTCAATTAAAATAAAATTAAGTAAAATATAAAGAATGTAGACTACTAAATTTCAAAGAAAATAAATAATAAGTATACTAAAAGTAAAACCACAAAAAGAATAAAAAGAGTTTTAAATGCACATTCTTTTTTCTCTATATCAAGTACAAACTCCTGGGAAGATAGATGAAAGAAAAAAAAATAAAAGGTAAAAATATGTTAGAAACTAAAAGCAACCCATAAATTATACTTATGAGATATTAACAATAATTATACTACTTTTAGAACTCAGTTCAAAAATTATAATTTGCAATAAAAGTACAGGTTATTTATAGTGTTTAAAAGCAGGCTTTTTTGAGACAGGGTCCCACTATGTAGTCCAGCCTGGTCTTGAACTAAATAGGTAACTCAGGATGGCCTCAAATTCAAGGTAGCCTCATGCCTTGGCCTACTGAGTGCTAGGATTATAGTGATGGTGTACCATACAGAGCTCAAATTTTGAAAAAGAAAGAAGGAAGGAAGGAAAAAAATCAGAAAGAAAGACTAATAGTATTATCCTGTAACAAAAAGACAGTAGTACATCCAAAATAGTTTACAGAAACATAATTTTTATAAAATATATTAGAATGAAAAAATAGAAATCATGATATAAATTCTAGCGCAAAATAAAGATAGCCATTTCTGTAGATGCATAAAAATGCATGCATGAGATGCTTATATAAAACACTTGTATATTATTTAAAGATAAATGCACATTTTTCTTAACAAATTTTTCTTAGACTGAATTGTTCTAAAATTTATGGAGTATCTCAATGAATGAGAGCTAAGGTAAAACCATATTAAATCATAAAAATGTGAGCTTTAACCAATAGGATAACGCAAGGGTACCTGTTCCACCAGCAGAATTCAAGATCATGGCAGATTTGTTAAATAATAAAACCAAAAGTCATTTAAAATAAAAGATATTGAAAGGGTTAAAAATATACTGACATTATTTAAAAACAATAAAATGCAGATAATAAAGTTATCTGCATAGGAAATCCAAGAAATGCATGGCAAAAAAATATAAATAACTCTATAAACAATAAAAATTTGTTGGTAGTGTTAAATATTCCTAATTAGAAATTATACAATAGAATGGGAGGAAGATCATTTTCTATAGAATTAAAAGTTGAAAGCCACCCAAGATTAAATTTCACAAAGATGTGCAAGAAATTTTCAGTTAAACTTCATCAAACATATCTTTGTCTCTGCTTCTTCTTACGGTCTTGGTAAAAGAGCAAAAATTAAATCATTTTAGAAACATTAACGCTGCAAGAAAGTGGTATGGTGGAAAACAGCCCAGAAGTGGAATGGAGTTTTTAGAAGATGGGAAAGAAAAGTGAGAGCTTACTTATTTAGGTTGCATGTTGAGAGCATAAAATGAAATTCAGAAATTTGTTTGAAGCAGATGAATAATTTGAATAATATGAATTAATTTGAAGAATAAGGATAAGTTTATACCGTAACTAATGCAAGACTAATTATGAGAAGAATGTTATGGTTTATATCTAGGTGCCCCCCCCCCAAGAAATGCAGTTATGGGGCAGCTTCTAGAGTTTGTGATGAATTCATGATCCAATGCTAGGATTATGGGTGTGAGTGCTGCACCTTCCTTGGGGCAGATAATCTGCATACAAATGGAAAAGAAGGGAGAGAGGCTTGCTGGCACCCACATCTGCTGCTCCTTCCTTTGCTCTTTGCTGTCTTCCGCTGCCGTGAGTGGGCCCTCCTCCCTGTGCCCCTCTGCCTTGGAGCCAGTCGAATATGAACTGAACCCTCTACTGGGAGCTAAATAAACCTTTCCTTCCTTAATTTGGGGTTTGGGGTATTTTGTCCCAGCAATGAAAGAAAAGTAACTGAGAGAGGTTGCATATTGACAGGATGAAATAAAACTTAGAAAGTTGCAGAGGATAGCTCAGGGGTAGAGCATTCAACTGTGGATCAAGAGGTGCTTGGTTCAAACCCAGAGGCCCTGCTGATGATTTGCTTTATGGCTGCCCAGATAGTTCAGCAGACTAAAGTGCCTGCTTTGGCAGAGCACAGAAGCCAGGGTTTGATCCCCAGCATGCTGTGCTGGACCCATCCCAGGGCATGCTGAGATGGTGATTGAGACTGGATGTGGTGGCACGTGCCAGTAATCCCAGTGCTTGGGAGGCTGAAAACAGAAGAATCACTACAAGTCTGATCTACATAGTGAGAACCTGTAGACCCTGTACTAAATACATTAAACAATTTAGAAATAAATTTGAACCATACGCACAGATAAATTTAACTGTAACTAACACAAGATTAATTACAAAAAGAATAAGTTGAATCACATCACTGTCTATGTAAACACTTTAAAACAAAATAATGTATTATTTGTGGCTACATATGAATATTCATTAAAAAGTAAACGATATGGACTAGATGGTCATAAAATTAGTGATTGGATGAAAGAAAAACAGAAAAGAAGATGAAACTGTGGTCTGATTCAGAGATAGAGATTCTGATCTGTCTGTAGTGATTTATTCTTTAACAATAATATGAAACAAATTTTTCTTATAATCTTGGAGAGTAAGTACATAGTCCTTGCTATAATATATTTTGAATAGCTCTATATTATTATCTCAATCTAAACAAATTTCAGGGCAGGCGAAATAGCTCAGTGGATTAAAGCACCTACAAGCAGGTGCACGGCCCAGGGGTTCGATCCCCAGGCCTGCCATGCCGGCCCTGACACCCAGGCACACTGAAACTGCAATTGAGACTGAGCATGGTAGCATGCACCTATAATCCCAGCTCTTGGGGGGCTGCAAACAGTCAGATCACTACAAATCTGATCACCTGGTAGACCTTTCCCTAAAATACAAGAAAAAAAAGAAACAAATTTCAAAAGGAAATTTTCCTACTGAGCTCACTAATGGCCACAGGAATCACATCTTCAAGAGAAAATTTCAGGGGAACATGGCCTATGATTTTGGAAGTAAGAAATTTATATTGGCCTTTTCTTCCTCAGAAGCCTCTGTACTAAACCCCTTACTGATAAGCAGAGTAAATATCACCACTGGTTATTGACGGATCTTGGAGGGCACATCCTCCCATTAAGAACCTTTTCCTCTGCTACAGTCAGACCAACGCACTAACAGTAATAATAAACATGCCCTTGTGATCTGCCAAGCCTTTCCAAAGTTTCCTTACTTTATGTGTATAATGTGCTAGAAAGTGCTAGATACTTCACATCCATAGTCACACGTGTCCTTCTCAGTACTCTTTAGCACAAGGTAATAGAGGAGGTGCAAGCGTCAGCATGGTAAACTTCTGAAACTTTGCTGCATCCCTTACACTTCTAGTGACCTTAGGCTACAACATTTCTCTAAGCCAGTTTCCTCCTATGTAAAATGAAAAAAGAATTGGTTACACTACAGATAATTGTCAAGAGGCAAATGAGATCATATCTAACAGGCCACTGGAGAGAACCTCAGTAAATATCAAAGGCAAAAAACAAAGGCACCAAAGTTATAAGACGTCCATTGCCCACTCACAGCAATGAGACAACCAAAGAATTATGGGTAGCATGGCTGCCAGGAGTGGAGTCTCCAGAGCTGCCCTGCCCAGATATAAGGGCCAATTCTGCCACTTAGCAGCTGTACAAATTTATACAATAAATCACTCTGTGTCTTATTATCCTTATACATAAAAATGTAAGGAAAACTACCTATATAGGACTATATTTTTTTTAAAAAAAAGCACTTGGAACAAACCTGGCACACAAAAAGCACAATATAATTTTATAAGCAACAGAATGTGTAGAAGTTCGTACTGCACAGGAGGAAATGTGGAGCTACTCCTGAGACAGCACTACAGCCCCCTCACAAGCAGGGGTTGTAGTATGCAAGCCTTCTGGCTTGGGCCTGGTCTGCATCTATTTTTGTTAAATTTTGGGGATGTAAAAGAGAAGGAAAGTTTGTGATCAGATTCATTAATCCCTGCCTCCTTATGAACTACATTCTTTCTTCCCCATAAGTTTTAATTAAGCAAGAAGGCAAGTTTATGAGAGCTAGATATTAGGGTTTTGCAGCAATAACAGGCTCCCATATTTATACCGAAATATGCACACGTCCCTGTTCCTCTACGACGCCATCATTTCTTTCTCACCACCAGCAATAAGGCCTTGCTGGCACCAACTTCCCATTATCCTCCTCCTGAAGGGCATGCATAACTCACTTAATTGTTTCACAGTACAGTACACTGCTATTTAGAACCAGTCTGTTTCTTTCCATTGTAATAGCACAGAAATAAATAAGCAATTTCATACATTAGGAAACATAAGCATGCCAGAGTCTAATTTGTACTTACGTGATTAATAAACCAGAGCATTTAGATGAAATACACCACACAACACAAACACTATTCCATTAGAATAGTCATTTGGGTGTAAGATATCACCCACAGTTGTCTCACTACCAGGCTACTGAGACAGGGAAGTATGGAAACTCAAGCTTCTGCGGGGTGAAAGTGCTCCTTTAGGTTGAAAAATGAAGGGTAAGCAATGGAGACCCAGCTGTCCTGCTTTTATAAGTGGTATTGGCTTTTTGTGAGCTATGAGCAGCCTGCATGACTCTGAGCAAATATATTTTCAGCGTCTTGTTTATTAATGGATAGAAAACCTAGCCTGAAAATGAAATTGATTTTATTCATTTAGGATTTTATACTCCATTGCACAATCACAACCCAGCAAATTCTTCATTAAGAGAAATAATTACTTTAATGAAGATTAAATATAATTTTAAATTCGCATTTATCTTTATCTACCTAATGCAGGTCAGAATTAACCAAAAATTGTTGGGGAAGAGGAAAGAAATAGATTCCTCTGTCCCAAGAGTCCCCATCCTTTCTAGCAAAAAAGAGAAAACATGGCAATGATTTCTGCCTTTCTTCCATTTTCTCCTCTTTTTCTCACTCCATCCACATCAGACCCAATTAGATCTTTTATTATTTAATATCCTGATTTTGAGATGTTTGGCAGAGGTTACAAGACAACAACAATTTTTCATGACTGTTCAACGAGCTATAAAAATTCTGTTTCTAATGGACATGTAGGGGGTAAAAATCAAGCTCAAAGTCTGTTTGGTTTTGCAAACTCCTCCTCTGTTAATAGAAACTACATCTACTTCACCTATCAAAAATCAGAAGTTGGAGATGATATTAAACTGATCAGCACTACCAACATATCATGACACATTAGAATTGTTTCTCTTTAAGATATTTGAGCATTGTTAGCCTACAAGTTTGACACCTGGTTTCTCTTCCAATCACATATATGTTCTACAAAATGCTTCTTAAATTGGGTCTGGACCTTTACCTATATAAGATGGAGCTAAGAATGTTCACTTAAGTTCAGAGATGTAGAGTATCTGATACTGAATGGGCGTGCAGCAAAGTTAATGATTTCTGACTGTATAATAAATTTTATTCTAAGTGATGGCCCAATTGTCACTTGTTGACAGCACTTAGTTCTGCAGAAAGGACCAGTGTGCCTTGCACCAGGCTCTGCTGTTACTGATGGAACAGGTGACTCAGGCCAAAGGAGCATGGTAGGGCTGCATAGGTCGGTCAAACTCTCCACCAGATACCAGCACAGTGCTGGATGTTTGGAGATTAATTTTCCATGAAGAGAAACCAAGTTTGGTTTAGTGAAGAAACAACTGGCTCCCAGATGCAATGTCTCAAATAATTGCTCCCATTTACTGAGTACCAAAGACATGGTACGTTACATACATTATCTTACTTAATTAACATGAACACATAATATGTCATCCAATTCACAATGCCTTCATAATGAAAGTGAATTTTATAAATAATTATTTCAAGATAATCGGTGTAAACCTGGATGGTCCTGTACGTACCAGGATTACCCCATGTTCAATGTACTTAATCATTCTGGGAGATATAAAACACTCTTCTTCTCTTACACAAGGGAAATTCAGGGAGATCTTAGTAATAAGTCCAAAGGTGTACAAAATGTTAAACAGCAGACTCTTTTTTGAAACCTCTGTGCATCAAGTGCTAAAGATTCTTTCTTTTGATGTACTCCTCTAGATACCAACTACCTCAACAGACAGTACTAATTTTGTTTTGAAAGCCTTTCCTTATGGAGTGAACAGCATATTATAAATACTGAGTCATGACTTCCCAATGTTATCAAGAAAGAAGAAAGGAAAGAAAGAAGGGTGAAGTGGAAGCAAAATGATGCCAGTAAGAGAAGTTATGTCCTCATAATCATCCAGCTCTTTGAGCATTTGGTGAAGCCTGAATACCAAAGATTGAGCTAATGCTTACTCAAGCATAGAGAATTCAATAACATCAATAAACGTGTTTCCCCAGGTGCTGGTCTATATTCTCATCCATCCAATGACTTTCTTGATGTAGTTCAATGCACCACTGATGTCAGTGACCCATGATCATAAATAAATGCACTTTTATAGCATGCCAGGATCTTTGCCTGACACCCAGAACTTAAGAGATAGGAATGTTGATAAATTATCCACAAGTGACCTCTCCCTGGTGTTTCTGTAGATAGATACCTGCTTGCCACACTCCCCTACCTTTTCACCTGACTCACTCACTGTGTTTTCTTGTCTTTTTGCACACCACAAAAGAGCCCATTCTAGCCTCCATCGCACCGACAGACACGATGAAACTTAGTTCTGGCAGAAAAATAAAAACTCAAATCAGCCACAAATTCCAACCATCTTCACTCATAATTCCTATGAAAGGCCATCTTCAACACTACAAAGGTAAGCTCCTGACCCTACAAATGAGTGACCAGATATTGCAGCAAACCTACAAAAGGGCCCATCTTGAGATACAGTGAGAAATCCTGTTAAATTCAACACAAATTCCCAAAAGTTGTGTGATCTCAACTAATCACCCCATACTCTCAGCCTCAAACTTCTCAGTGATATAAAAAATACTTCTCAAATTTCCATGAACATAATTTTTTTTGCAGTACCAGAGATTGAACTCAGCACCTTCTGCTTTCCAGGCAAGCACCTACTCTACTGAGCTAACTCCCCAGCCCTGAACATAAAAATTATCTGCAGTGTGCTATATATTAAAACACCTTCCTGTGTCCCACCATTAATGGGAGACTCTAATTTTTTTTAATTTTGGTATAAATCCAGAATTTGTATTTCTGCATTTCTAAGTGTCAATGATGATATGACAATGGTGTATATCAACTACTTTGAATAGCACTGAATGATATCAATAGTATCAATCTCACAATTTCTGTAAAGATCTGAAGAGATGTGAGGGTTCTTCAAAGAGCTGCTAACTCAGAATTCTTCATAGTCAACTCTGAGAGAGGATTAGTCAAAATCCTAAGAGTGTTATTAGGAATACAACTTAGAGGCTTTTAATCATTTCTCATATGCCAGGAACAAGAAATAATTATATCTTATATTAGTATTATAATTTATCCTATACAGAAGGTAAAAAAATAGGGCACCAGTCTTATATTGTGCACTTACCCAAAGGCCTCCCAGTTCTCTATTTCTTTTATGAGAAAACACCATTTTTTCTTTGTTTTATTGGAAGAGAAAGTAGAAAACAATAAAAATGATACCGAATTTCAAAACAACATGATAGGAAATTAACAATGATTATTATATTGCATATAGTTATCTTCAAAATAGTTTCTCAGGTTACCGGATATAGGCAACATTGACCAAACAATACAAGCACTAACTATTCCTTTCAATGAACTGATAGAAATTAGTAGTAGGGGATAAAGGAACCCTTCTCTATTGTTAGTGGGAGTGTGGAGAAATTTACATGGAAATCAGTGTGGAGATACTTATGAAAAAAACTAGGATTAAAGGTTCCATTCAGACCAAACTTTCCCTTCCAGGTATTTTCCCAGAAGAACTGAAAACATCATACTGTAGTCATATATGTGCACCCCTGTTTATAGCAGCACAATTTGTCATAGCTAAATCTTGGAAACAGCCCAAAGGCCCATTAACTAAGGAATGGACAAAAAAAAAAAAAGATGTGGTATTTTTAAACAATGGATTATTACTCAGCTATAAAGAAAGATAAACTCAAGGGCTTAGCAGGTAAATGGATGCAACTAGAGACTACACTCATAAGAGAAATAAACCAGACTAGCATGTGTAAACATCATATTGTCTTCCTAGTGTAAGAAACTGAAAGAGCAAATAAGACCCAAAAGGCACACTACATATAGCGAAAGGGAAGGAAACTGCTCAAGAGGAAAGAACAATTAGGTTGGGGAAAAAGAGGAAAAAAAGGATAGAAAATGTAGTTTTTGGCTCACAAAGACCATGGGTCCCTTTTTGGCTCAGCTGTATCTCCATGGTATCCAAGCCCCATTTAACATCATCCTGATTGCCACTTTAAAAATAAAACACACATCTTCCCATTAGAGCAGTATTCAGAAAATAGATGAAGTGATATTTACTTTGCTGAAGACAGGAATCCCCTGCTATAGCAACTGTCAGCTCTGTGATCCATACGAGTCCTTCAGTGTGTCCTTGTCTAACACAGCTCAGTGATCAGGGAACTTGCCTCTCTCCTTCCCTTCCTCTCTCCCCCCTCCCTTCACTCCAGCTTTCTCTCTTTGCAACATTACTTAATCTCTCAGTTGCAGCTTCTTGGGATTAGCTACAGCATCTATTAATAGTTTTACTTCTGTTTACAGTTCCAAAGGGAGAGAAACGGCTCATTCCTTTTTGCCAATCTTGAAGATATGTCTTATTGCAGCAGGAGCAAGATGCACAAGCCCCTTGGATAACCTATTTCCACAATCATTCCACTGTAAAGATGCTAATGTGCCTCTATGCCGAATGGATCCATTTAATAGGCAGAACAAGTTGGATATAAACTCTTTAATTGCTTTCAGCACACTGATTATCTTCCTGTGTCACCTATTGTATAATGCAAAAATGTTAACAAAAGCACTTACTGAAGACATTATTGGGAATTAAAAAATAAAGACCCATCAGTTGTCACTAAATATGCCTTTCATGTTCCCAAATGAAATGCATTTGCGCACTCAAGGAATAGGGTAGAAATGTGCGGGCCCACTATTGTCAGATGCAAACATCTTCATTAGATTTTGATCCAGCTGCTGTAAGATCTATAAAAAGAGCTATCTAAGCTAGCAACTCATTATTGGTTATTTCAGGAAAACTTTAAGAACCCGTCCCTAAACCTGCACTCATCTTTTCTCACAATTCCCTAGCCAAGCAGTTCATCTGGGAAGAACGGCACTGAAAACCTCTGTCCCACTCAGAGTAGCACCTGAAAGGACTCTGCTTCTCTATAGCTTTCGAGAGAAGCCACAATCGCCATGCCAGTCTGTACTCCTGACACTTGAGCTATAAATCTTTGTCCATCATCCCCCCAAATATGTGTTCTGACCTCACTGCTTTTCTTTAAAAGCACATAAATGAAAGTAGCCTAACCTGGATCTTTATAGACCAAAACGGAAAGATTAATATGTGCAATGTCTCATAACATCCTTCCTCTGTTGCGATAAATCTTCTTATGCATTTTGGCAGTCAGCTCATTACTAGCATTTATTTTCTGCAGACACTGGCTGTTTTAAAAGAAGAAGGGGAGGGGCTGGTGAGATGGCTCAGAGGTCTAAAGCACCTTACTTAGAACAAGTTTAGCAAAGCACGGGGACCACGGTTCAATCCCCCAGCATCACATGCCAGCCAGCCCCGCCCCCTGGTGGACTGAGCTGCCCCACACACACACACACACACACATAAATAAATACATTTTTTTTAAAAATCAAAAAAAAAAAGAAGGGGAAAACTAAGCAGGGGACAGGCAAGAAACAGGAAGAAAGGAAATAAAGAGATTCAAAGAATTGGGGTTCTGGGAATAGTGCAGAGGACGTTATGAGAAGAAACTGCAGCTGCCGAAACAGCCTGCAATGCCTCTTTGAATTCTGGTGAAACAAGAAGTCCTACAAAGGCTTGAGCAGCATTGTATTAGTCATAGTCTCTGACATCCAGACTTGGGGACCTCTCTGGCAGATCTGCATATTTCGAGGCTTCTGATGGACGTGAGACAAACAGTTCACAGCAACAACTGTCAAAGGTGTCGCTGTCATTTACGAAGCACTCTTTCTCCTCTTGAGATATAAATATATGGAAAACAATGAAAAGGATGTTCACTAGCATTCAGCTTCCATAAACAAGGAGGGATCATAGACAGCTAACTGAATCTGTCTCAAAGAGTTTTTGGTTTGTCTTTAATTTCCTCACTGCATTATCGATATTGTAGCCAGAAGTAAACTGAAATGCTCAAATATTGATGCAATATTATATCCATTAGTTGAATTAGATACAAGCGCCCATTTGGGGATGATTTTATTGTACTTACATTGTTATTAAAACTATTACCCAAATCTTAATGATACTGAGACTCACAATATATTTTTCTTGTATATTCAGTCCTCTTCCCACTGGTCAGTGCAGGCAGATGGCTAAGCAACAAAAATTGAAGTTCACACTCACTTAAAACAAGGTTGAATTCTGAGCTAAAAATCAGAGCCAGAGTGTTCTTTCTAAAATAGAAACCTCAACATAAGGCCTTCGGTAACACCATTCAGTGGCTTCCTCTTGCCCTTCAGGCAAAAATTACATTCCTGCTGTGTGGTTACAGGCAAGTTATTAAACTTCTCCATTTCCTCATCTACAAAATGGTGATAATAGTCATGAAGGAAATGTATGTTTAAATAACTTAGCACAAAGCTAATACCATGATTTTATTATTGACATGATCTCACTGTAAAAGTTGATACAACATGTCAGCTTGAGAAGTTTAACTAAGGGAGTCAGCAGAGGGCAGGGGTCCTCACTTTGTAAACAATTCTTGTGCAAGAAGAGGGCACAGAGACAGTGCAAGTGTTATACCTGCCCTGGGGACAAGGGTCGCCTACTTATAAGGAAGAAAAAGAGGCTTGCTTTCCCTTTTTCTCCTGTTGCTTTTGCTGAGTTTTGACAACTTGAACTGTTGCCCCCCACCAGCCAACCTGCCTTGGAGTCAGCTGATTATGGCCTGGAACCTCTACCAACCATGAGCTTAAGAAACCTTTTCATCCTTAAATTTGGGTGTCAGAAATGAGAGAAAAATAACCAACACGCTTCCCAACTATATTTCTTCTCAGTTTCCCCTCTACTCTGCCTTAAGTTCATACTCAACAATGTGTTCCTCAACTCTCCAGGACTCTTCCTGCCTCTATCTCTTGGTCCATGATTTCCTTTCTGTTGGTGATACTCTCTTCCACCTCCTGTCAGCCAGCCTCATTTCTATGAATTTATGAGCCTTCAGCTTACCTGCATATTAGTGGGAAGGCTTTCTCTGATTTCAAGTTTAGGCTTGCCTTCTTTAATATATACATGCAGTGAATCTTTCCTCTACCATTATAACATTTTGCTTTTGTAAGATATCTTTAAAGGACAGATTAGCCTTTACTTGCTCAATACTGTATTTTCTCAATACCAAGCACAGTATAGTCAGCCTAGACCAGGTTATAATGAAAATAAAGAAGAAATCTTCAGAAATTATTAGGACAAAGAATTAGTCCTTTCTCATAATACATATGCACAAGGTTACCCCAACATAGCTCCATGGTATGTTCATGGTGAGCTAATGCCCACCCCACCTGACCATCCATTCTCTGGAACATTATTGGTCCCATCTGTAGAAAGAAGAAAGAAAGAAAGGAAGAAAGAAAGAAAGAAAGAAAGAAAGAAAGAAAGAAAGAAAGAAAATATAGAAATGGATCACCATCTCTATGAAATCTTCCATGCAAAAATGGCACTTCAGTAATTCATACTAAAAAGACTTCAGAAACTATTAGTTTAATGAAATCTTTGTGTACTACAAGTGAGCAAATATAAATCATCCACAAGTTGAAACCTTGCCAAAGATTTATCTGTTACTCAAAGAAACATTCAGTTTTGGGCAAATTTTGACTTTTATAATCACTCCCTTATCACAGACCCAAATTTTCTGCCATAGACATCTGATGGCTATATATATATGATGTCAGCTTACAAAGCATATCAGTTTCCCACTTTTTAGTAAAGAACAATTAGGCTCAACAATAGCAACAGTAAAAACAAAAGTGTGATTTGATTGTCACTACAAGCGAGACATGAATATGGACGGGGAGAGTACATCTAATATCGTGAAACGTCTGCTAAAAGAGAAACTTCCAAATCAGCTCTTCTAACCTCTTAGACAAGAAAAGCTCAAAGGCCTGCCCAGCTCACCCAGTTCAGGCAGCACAGCAGGGCTGCACTATGGATCGCCCATTTTAAACCAAGTCTTCTTTTAATGACCACATATTGCCCTTTTGTCACGCGTGTCACCAAACCTGAATGAGCAAAACAGACCACCTTTCAGCAGACAAAGGATCCAAGGCCTGGAAAGATGAAGTAATTTTCTTAAAGCTAGCCACATTCTTAGTCCTATGGCAATCTCACACATTCCCTAGGGAGAACTGTTTTTTCAGCATGTAGCATGGCACATTCTCTTTACTGGGGACTTGTAAAAGGGTTTGTTGTATTGAATTCAAATGAATTAAATTAAAATGTATAGATATGTATTTCCCTCTTGATATACCTTACTTCCATTTCACTCAGAGCATTAACTTTCCAAACAAACAAATTACGCCAATAACAATAACTTTAGTAGCTTCTCTAGTCTGATACCCTTATTCATTATTTTTTCCATATTTATTGCTGTTTTCCTCCTTTGAGCAGAAATAAGTTGATACTTAGAAATCTTTTCATCAGGACAACCCAAGATCTAGAGAACAAAATCACCAAGGATCCACGTCCCTAAGGAGTCATTAGACAGGGAACTTGATTCCCTCTGAACTAAGCAGGTCAGCTGGCAAGAAACATAGCCCAGATATTCCTAAGCCACAACAACAAATGCCATTAAGTTTCTGCCTTCTGACAACAAAGTCATACGTAGAAGGAACAATAATCACATTTGTAGACAGAATACAGATTCTGGCTGGGCTCCAGAGCTGAAGGATATTAGATAAGAAAGAAACAATGCCTCTGTCAAGTCTAACTGTTTAGAACATAAAACTCTTTCCATATATGCCAAATGAGCAGAGCTGCACAGTGCTGGGAGGAGCCATTAAGCCGCACAAGCAAATGAGCTCGCACCACTTGACTGGAAAATCTCTTCCACCTGGAATTTGACTTTTTCTTTCTTCCCTTGCTCTACTCGGGTACTTAAACAGCTGCAAATAGTATAAGAAAGCCATATTAGACACCGCCTTACTCTAGTATGGATTTCACTATAGTATGAAAAACGCCTTAGCTTTGTGCTCAGATAGAATTAGGCTGCGCCCTTACCACATCCCTTTTGCTGTTTGATGCAAGCCTCAATTTTCCCACCTGTGGAAAGCAATTCTACTGTTATTTGTTGTTGTTGTTTGTTGTTGTTGTTGTTGTTGTTTTGGGTTTTTTAAGAGTATAAGGGCCAGCCAAACAGCTCAGTGCTCTAAAGTGCCTACAAGCAGGCACAGGGGCTGGGGCTTCAATCCCCAGGCCTGTCCTGCCAGCCCCGCCCCTAGGACACACTGAGAAGGCAATTGAGACTGGGTGTAATGGCGCACCCCTGTAATCCCAGTACTTGGGAGGCTGTAAACAGGTGGATCACTTGGAGTCCAATCTAATAGTGAGAACCTGAACACCCTAGAGACCCTTCCCTAAAATGCAAGAGAGAGAGAGAGAGAGAGAGAGAGAGAGAACAAAGTAGTATTAAAACAGAAAAATTACAGATGAGACAAAATTTCACTAAACAAAATAATATGAATTTCACAGTATTTGTTGTGTTGCACAGTGTTGTCTTCAAATCAGTTGCTCTTGGGCTGGGGAGATAGCTCAGTAGAATAAGCACTTGCCTGCCATGTTCAGGGTCCTGAGATAAATCTCTGATACAGAAAAAAAAAAAAAAAATAGTTGCTTTTATTACCAGATGTATGTGTGCAAAATTGGAAGAAAGAAAAAAATAGGAGTGCAAGAAGAGAGAAAAAGAAAAAATAAATCCAGAAAAGGACAAATTAAGGATTAAATGTTATAGCATAAGGGTGGGCTAAAACTTAAATGAGACAATGACTACAAGGTGAGTGGCAGTAGTGTTTGTCACAACGTGTCTCTTTTCTCTCTAAAAACAGAAAATGTAGTCATCCACATGGCTGTTTCACAAAAATACGGAATGAAGTGAAAGGAATTTTTCATACATTGTCAATAATTGCCTGCATTTCTACTTTCCATTAATTGATACAGGTTTGCTGAGCACTATTTATGGATGAAATTTGGGCAAGGGGCTGGAAAAATTTGAAAATTTTTCCCAAAGTTTATGAAATATGAGCATTTGTTAAATCCCCTTCCATTAGGTCGGATAATAAATAAGGAAGATCATTTGACCTTTTAAGTGTTTGCTTTCTTTACGGGATTCTTTTATTTTAATAATTTTATTGAGGAAAAAATAGCAGTGAGACAGTTTCAAAACTGATTACTAGCACAGTTTCACTAATTAATACATTGCATATTGTTGTCTTAGTGGTTATTCATTGTACAAGATACAGACATGATATCTTGTCCACAAACACTATTAGAACAAGTCTCTCTATTCAATGATCATGTGTTCAATATAAAAAAAATAATACAAATAAATCACTTAAACTCAAGGCCAAGCTGCTTTACTTTACTTTGGAATAGACTGATTGGAAATCACTTGTTTCCAATATGTTTTTTTTGTTACAAATACTTATCTTTATTCATCTATAATTTTATCTCCACATACTTCATACACATTTTTTTATAGTTGAAAGAGCACTGCTCGTCCCTGATGCTGTGCTTTGCCCCATTCTAACAGAAATTAGGATTGTTAGTGTGTAATTTCCTATAATCTCAATTTCCTCGTTGTAAAAGGGATTTGCTTAGGATATCAAAAACCACAACCACTTGTTTAAGATACATTGTGATAGTGACTCTCTACTAATATGTGGGTTTATATGGGTATTTATGAAGACTATAGTTATTTCTCAGAAGAAGCCTGTAGCAACCCTGGAGAGATGGATAGCATCATAGGAAGGCAGCTTCACCTTTATATACCAAAGTGCCTCAACTGAATTGTTCTTAAAGTTCTTCCAAACCGATGTCTCCTGCAGTATCTCCTGGCACAGTCCAGAGTGGACTTAGAGTAATCCCAGTGATCTCTTTTAGCAACAGGCCCTGATAGAGTCTCCTTAATGTGCGAATGAGCATGGGCCAGCTGGCTGGATGTCATCCAGTGGTTTTTGAGCGACTTTGTGATGCATTGCTGATGGTCTCAGTTAAGTCCACGCAGCCTCACTTCAAGAATACTAGGAATGAGGGGGAAAAAACAAGATTTTAAGAGACACTGCTCAATATTACAATATCTTTATCAGCTGCCAATGCTTTCCTTCTGCCTCATCACTAAAATAACCTGAAGATTGCTAACACTGAAACTAGGTCTATGATGTTTCCATTTTCAGAGGTTGAAGCTTTTTAAAACTTTCTATCACTAAATATAGCTCAACAATTTCACACTGATTACCATTCCAAATTCCAAGTGCCGGAATATTTTAATTATACTTTATTTATTAGAACAAGAACCTATATATCCAAAATCTTTTACATAATTTTACAACAAAAACAGAAAACATGCCTTCTTTTTCTGTTCTATTGAAGTCTAAAACAGAAATTTGCCTTAACAGGAGAAAAAATACAGAATAATGGGAAAGGTATTCTCAATCATAAAATTTTAACTTGGAAAGAAAAAAGACAATTATGAGCCAATTCAGTTGAAGAGAGTGTGTAATTCAGTTCGCAAAGATTTCTGGTTAAAACACAGATGAAAAGGGAAAGGAGACAGGTAAAAATAATTCTGTACAATCTGTCCCAGGTTCATATAAATATCAAGCCTCTCTATGATTAAATTCTTGTATTAATATTCCTTGGCCTCTTAAATAAGCAGATCACCCAACACTACTGATTCAGAGTCTCTAAAAATAAATTTTCATGTTTATATAAATAAGTAAAATGCATTTTTAAATTTTTGATGCAGAATCTTATTTAAAAAACAATGAGTATATCAGAGGTATATGTAATTCTCTCTCAAGTATAGCACTATACTTGGTGCTACAATTTTGACAATTAAGTGAATCATGATTCTGCAATTTTGTTTGCTAATTAGCTCTGTGTTATCTTTAAGGAAAGGGTAGCTGTAACACTGAGAACTGAAGTGGTTTTATAGAAGTCATAGGAAATCTGATAGGAAACTGGCTGAGTATATGGAAAGCACCAGTGCCCAGAGAAAGGGAACTATTCTTTAAACAGATATTTATGAAAAAAATATCTTTTAACATCCTGGATTTTCTAAAGATTAAACCATTCACAATGGTTCTGAGCACCACACTGAAACTCCAAGACAGCACAATTCATGCAAAACTTTCAGAAATAATAATACTAAGGTCTTGCTTTGTGCCTGGAACTCTCTAAATAGTTTTACATGCATTATCACAGTTTATACTGTAAAAATATTATCATATAAAGATAATTATTATTTCAAAGAGATTATAAGGGACTGGGGAGGTGGCTCAGTAGAATAGGTGCTTGCCTGGCAAGTGCAAGGGCCTGAGTTCAATTCCCAGTTCCAAAAAAGAAAGAGAGAGAGAGAGAGAGAGAGAGAGAGAGAGAGAGAGAGAGATTATAAACCAGAGGCTCAAAATATTAAATAGCTAGAACAAGACCACATGGCTCATAGCAGGCCTAAGTAGGGTGCTCAACCTCTGAGACTGATTCCCAGCGGCCCCTCCTTTTACCACAGGGAAAAGCTTCTTTGGTGGTAGTGACAACCCAGCCAAGTGTCAGAACAGCTCTCTTAGCCTACCATGGCTCTAATTTTACAGATGACATACACTGCAATGTCTCACAGTTTTTCTTGAAATTTTAACTTCAGAGTCATTGAATAACTTTCCAAAGAACTTCGTTCATGTTATTTTACCTTGCTCTTACAGTAATATTGCTCCAGGATTTCAGCTTATCTCAGAGAAGATAAAAAGACCTAAATACGAGCCCAGAATGTGGTGGGAAAGAGTACACATTTGTTAAAGAAGTGAAAAATCTCATGTTAAACTGAGAACATACACATTTACTTTACAGTAGATGATAATAATGACAAACCCTATATTTTTCAATTTACGCCTTTCTGCTTTCACAGTCAATTCTGAAAGGTAAATAAGGGTAGGTATTGTTATTCCCATTTTACATGAGGAAATGAAGGTCCATAAAATGTTAAGCAATTTCTCAAATGTACATGGCCAAGAGGTGGCCGAGTCAATGTTCAGATTACTTCCGTTAGATTCCTGCTAATACAGGCCAACTGCCAATAAATGCTCTCTACTAAACTACCTTAAGCTGTCTTGCAAGCAGGAAGGAATTCAGCAGAGAATGAATCCAAAGGAAGCTGACACAGTCTGAAAGGATATGGAACACATTAAAATCTATAACAGTGGGTTCTTCAGTCTTCACAAGTTTTTGTAACTAATTGTCAAACCATTGAGATGGTTTCCTAACTGTTCAAGTTAAAAATCAACCATGAGGGTGCATTGACAAAAGAGAAATGGACAAACACTACAGTTCTTGTCATTTTCTTCATGAAAGATTGTTTACCAGAACACTGTTGAGAGTAGATGGGATCTGGAAAACCAAAGGGAAGATGGAAGGTATAACACGTGAAGAGAAACCCAAAACCTGGAGTCAAGACACAATCTAACTAGCATACTGGTGATACATCACAGTGGAGGAAGAAAAAATGAATGTAGGAAAATGGACACCACAGATCTGTGGCCAAATTATGGAGAGCTACTAAAACGGTCTTGGAGTTTTACGTAATGTGGAGAAAATAAGGAGCAAAAGAACGGTGACATTACAGTAACCCTACCCTCCTAGCTAAACCCTGCCTTCGCCACATGTGTTTTAATTTTTAGATTTTATTTATTTAAAAAATAGATAATAACTAAACATATTTGTACATATAGTTGGTATTTCAATATATGTATATAATGTATAACAATCACATCTGAGCAACTGGCATTGCAGAAATATATCATTGCTTTATGTTGGGAACATTCAAAATGCTCTCTCCTGTTTCACAATGTGATGGAACCTTGGTTCACAAACGATTCTGTTGCCAAACAATTCAGTTCACAAGCAAAAACATTCAGCAAAATTTTGCTTTTGGTCACCAACTCTACAAAGAGTAACAAACACAACCAGAGCCACATTCCCTCACACAAGCATAAGACCACACAAGCAGTGATCTTTCCCCAAATCATAAAACAAATTAAGTTCATAAACAGGTGCCACTGTAAGAAATTAATCTTTCTCAGCCATAGCTTTCCTATCATGCTACCCAGCATTCAAAATTATTTCTCCCATACAACTGCCTTTTGTACCTGTTCTGCACCCTCTTTACATACTCTTCTTCCCTCCCCTCTTTTCCTGC
>NDGM011255015.1:3316-14766 GCA_002564305.1 Octomys mimax | reverse complement strand
CTGCAGGAGGCTCCACTTGGTCTCCAGCATCTTATTCTGCTGCTCCAGAAACTGAACCTTGTCGATGAAGGAGGAGAACTTGCTGTTGAGGTTCTTGATCTGCTCCTTCTCTTGAATACACAAGGCCTGGATGTTTGGGTCCACCTTCAGGTTCAGGGGTTCAGCAGGCTCTGGTTCACCTCGATGGCCATGATGCTCCCCACACCACCAGCCCCGCCATAGCCACCCAGCCCCAGGCCACCCAGGAAGCTGACGCTGCTGCCCATTCAGGAGAAGCTAGAGAAGCTGATGCAGGAAGCAGGCCCGCTGGTGTAGGAGAGGCTGCTGAAGGCCCGGAGGCCAGAGGTGGACACCTTGTAGGACTTCTGGGTCACCCTTATGGACATGGTGGAGGCTGAAGAGGAGGTAGGTGAACTGAAGTTGGAGACGGGAGAAGGAGCCTGGCCACCGCTTCTGGATGGAAAGAACTGCAGTTTCAATAATCATAAACATTAATCTAATAGTTAACAAAAATTTTCCCAAAAAACTACATTGCTTCATATTATATTCAGTGTAACATTTTTTGAAAAAAATGCATCATTTCTGGGTAATAAAATGTAATTTTTCTTCCACTAATTTATCTTAGGACACATAAGTACATTTTTACTTGCTATCTGACCAGTGTTACTGGTGTCTGTATATCTTGGCTTCAGAATTTCTTCACCTCTAAAGATATGCTATCATTGCTTAATATCAGGCAAATCGTATTTTATTCACATTTTATCCCTAGTGTATTTTCCCTATTTCTTCATTTTTAACTTCTACAATATATGTAAAAGAAAATATAAAGGACCTTTGGTACTAAATGGTATGACTAATACACCATGATCTGAAGGCTTCACTGTCCACTAGCTCATGGAAATCAATGAGTGCATATGAATATTAAAACTGTGATTCAGCACCTTCTTAGACAGACAGCAGCGGCTGGGGTTCCATCGGCAGTGTGCTGTGCCGGCCCTGCCCCCAGGGTGCGCTAAGAATGCAATTGAGACTGGGCGTGGTGGCACAGGCCTATAATCCCAGCACTTGGGAGGCTGAAAACAGGAGAATCACTATGAGTCTGATCTATGTAGTGAGACCCTGTAGACCCTTTGAACCCTGTCCTAAATACATTTTTTTAAAAAGCCTATGATTCAACAAAGTCCCTTTCCTAGCCAAGCTCCTTACATTTGTTTTTGTCATTGTAGGTAATGCCCTTGAGCTTACTAACTGTATCTTTGTGTTTTTTCCTTTACTCCTCTATGCCTGGTGTCTGTATTTTAATATCATTCTTTTCCGCTGCCATTCTAAAACCTTAAGCACCTCCTAGTGCTTGAACCTCTAGTTGACAAAAAGAACCATGTTTCAATCATCCATGCACTAAAATCAAATTATCTTACTCATAAATGGAAAGAATATCTGTCAGATTCCTACATTGTCCACTATTCTACACTTGAGAATAAGTCATAGATTTTTTCCACCTTTGTCTCCACTTGCCTATTCTAACATGTCGCTTTGTAGCTGCTCTTCCTTCCAGTGCAAATGTGTGCTTATGACAATGCTCAGATGAGCTGTCTGTTATGTTTGTTAGACCAAATTCTATGGTTGATATGATCATCCTAGTACAAATAGACATGCAGACAAATACAACTATAAATAGTGATATAGTGACAGAGTATATTGAGCTAGATGTACATACAGATGAATACATGTTAAAGAAGAAAGTGGGTCGTTGCTGTGACTGTGTGATTCAGAAACCTTTTAAATTAGTTGGTAAGAGTTTGAAAATTTTTGGAAAAAAAAACTAGAAAAATTCTAGAAGGATATAAGCAACATTGATGGACCACATTGATGAGGATTAACGTGATAAGAAAATTGGTAGAAATGTGGACAGTAACAGTTATGATCCTAAGGTTTTGGGTGGAAATAAGGACTTTACTGAAACTTAGACTGAAGTTCCTTTGTATTTCTATCATCAATTGCAATGTATTATGTCCAAGATTGTGTAAGAGACTAATTAACTATGATGGAATCATTCAAACGGTGGAGGAACCCTCGCAGAAGCACAGTACTCAAGCAGCAGCATGGATATCGCTGGCTACTTTGGGTAGATTTACTGAGAATCTGGGGGAAAAAAGCAAAGCAGAGAGATTTGAAAATCTTGCAGTTTGTCTAGAAAAAGGGCATAATTAAATGTGCTATGCTACCAAGGAAGGTATAGATTATAAAGCCAAGCAAAGTTCAAACAATAAGAAAATTGCTCTAAGGGCATCTCAGATAACAGCAAGACCTAAATGTATCAGACTCAAAGGTTTAAAATTATGATATCTTTTCAAAGACTTTCCTTCAAGAAGAGTCTCAGGTAGCCCTATTATACAAATCCTTCTAGGGAATTGCCTCTCTGGGATTTGTTTCCCTGCATTCAGTCACTGTGTAATCATTGAAGGGGTGCAGGTCATGCAGGTGGAAGACACTGCCATCACTTGCACAATGCCAACCTTGTATGCAAGCAAAGATAAGGGCCGTTGTGTCTTAGAAGCCTTCAGCACAGG
The DNA here is from genome assembly GCA_002564305.1 of Octomys mimax. Classification (NCBI taxonomy): domain Eukaryota; kingdom Metazoa; phylum Chordata; class Mammalia; order Rodentia; family Octodontidae; genus Octomys; species Octomys mimax. Next base: position 12,196 of record NDGM011255015.1, on the reverse strand, counting down.
TTCAAGGGAAAGCCTAGAAGAACAACCAGAATGGGGCAGAATCCAAATATATGCAAGTAGTCACTGACACAGTAACATATAAAGATAGGACGTTTAGACTAAAGCTACAGAAGAGAACACAGAAAGGCAGGGATGCCAGGACCATGGAATGCCTGCAGAAGGAAGCTGAGCAGAGCTAGCCCAAGACACTGACCATATGTGTTGCACCCAGAAAAGTCCTAAAGACAGACTTCTCTAGGCATTTGGAGCTCACATTGTACCACTATTTGCCTCAGATGCTGGGCATGGAGCTACATGGTTTAATGTTAGTCTTCTTGTATTGCAGTTTTCTTTTGGTCTAGTTTCTCCTTGCTGTTTCCCTGTCCTTCCCTTTTAGAAAGGGAATGCTTACCCTTTGCCATTATTTTGGGAAGCAGGTAACATTTTTTTTTATTTTTATAAAGGCCTACAGCAGATTTTGCTCTGAATCTCAAAGGAGACTTTAGACAAGGGCTTCTTAGCAGTGCTGTAGCAGTCCACACTCTGAGGGTCCTTGAAGGTGGATTAAATTCACTTCGCATTGTGAAATATATATGAACCTATAGAAGTCAGGGTCAGAGTGCTCTGCTTAGATCTGGAATGTTCCTTGAAGTCCATGTGTTAAAGATGTGTCTCCAGCTTAGCACTGTTGAAAGGTCATGGAATCTTTAAGAGATGGGACCAAGGGGAAAGGAGTAACATTATTGGTGGTGTGTCCTGGAGGATGATCAGGACGCTGGCTTCAGTTATCATGAGCTAAGCAGCATCCTTTGCATGGAGGTCCTGCCATGATGTACTCACCACAAGCCCCAAAGCAAGAATCTAACTGACCATGGACTGGCACCTCCAAAAACATGAATCAAGCTAAAAATTTTCCCCTTCATCAGTTGATTACTATAGATGTATTTTCCACAGTGGCAGAAAGCAGACTAACCCAAATATCTCAGATTCTCTTGAGTATAATCCTAGCAAAAGATAAAACAGAAGTAATTCTCAGAAGATGGTGGCTAAATGCATTCTCTTGCTTCTTTGCTTAGCCAATTTCCAGCTGACAGGAATAAAGCATTAATGGGTATGCAGGGCCATCATGAAGGAGATGCAGGGATGTGCAGTCTACTTGTAGAGCCTGAAAGATCTGCACACATCTGAAGACCTGGTTTCAGTGGTAGCCATGCCAGACATACAGGAGTATCCTGTGTTCTGCAGCACAGTGGGATCCAGTGGAGAAGACTTCTGGTGCAGGCCAAGCTGGGACATAAAACTTCAGTTATGAGCCTAAGATCAACAGGTTAGCACGAGGTCCTCTTGATCCATAGAAAAAGTATCCCAGATATCTTGTTCCTCAGTCCTAGAAAAAGACTACTGGAAAAATACACACCCATGAACTGGAAAACAAACTTCCTCCATCCCGCTGCTTGGCAGCACAGCCCTGCCCAAGGTGCTGAAAGCAACTGCTGCAACTTATGCAGATCAGTGAAAAAGAGTAAAGCAAATTATTTAAGAAGGCTGAATTATTCTGAGGAGAGAGAGCAATGAGTTCCTTTAAGAAAGATTGAATGGAATCTAGAGAAAATAATTATCTTAATTATGAAAACATGTCAATAAAACACACAATACTTTCAAAAATAATATATCTATTTTCCATTTTTAAATCTTTTATAGAAAAATTGAAGAATAGAACAAAATAACAATGAAATGACACCAGCTCCAGATGAGGGTATGATACACATGTACACACTGGCACAAATGTATCTCATTATGCATTGGTATATGTGTTTTTATTTGATTGTATACACGTTTGATGATTTATTTGACCATGTATATACTGAAATTTTTCAATACAAAAATATTACATGGAAAAATAGATCTAAATGTAACACATACATAGCAGGAGTTTTAGGAAGGATAAAAAAAGAGAAAAATTCACAGAGCCAGTAGAAGACATTAAGTTAAATACTTGAGATTCACATAAAAATATTTTACTAACTACTAGACAAGATACAAACTAAATGGCCCATCTTTAACCTTTTTAGTAAATTTCTCCAAAATCAAGGATAAATGGAAATTATATGCTTGCTTTAAAGAGAAAAATTTGGTTATTTATAAAAGAAAGAAAATCAAGCAGGCATTAAATTCCTCAGCTACTACACAGGAGTAAAAGTGTTAGTATCACATTTTGAACATGTTGTTGTTCAGATGAAGGAAGAAAGAAGCCACTCTTGTTGCTCAAGGACTCAGACAGTATACAATCTTGAAATGAACAGAAACAAACTAAAAACAAATAAAACCAAATATAGGTAGAAAAACAAATCCTCAGCTTGAAATAATGGACATTTGTGCATATTCCACTCCCCAAGTATTCAAAATGGGGTGTACAAATGAAGCTTAACCCAATTGTGTATCACCTTCTTCTAGTTAGATTTGGCTGGGCTGACCTGGAGATGAGCATTCAACCAATTCAAAGTTGCTAAGACTGAATTAGATTACTGCGGTCTACTCTTGTTGCGTCTGTCAGTAATAATATCTAGAGTGCTGTGGTCAGTTCATAGAGGGACATTTTACTGAAATACATAAAAGAAGATTAATTTATGGGTTAACGTACTGTGTTGTCATCTTTACAGGAAAACACAATACCATAAAGAGATCAATTCTCCCTACAGTAATTTATAAATGCAATGTAATCCTAAATCAAATTTTATACAACCTAGAATTTTCTAGATTTTTCTAATGAAAAAAATATGATAATTCTAAAATTATAAGTACAAAATAACACATGAGAGCTGGGGAGATAGCTAGGAGGTCTAAACACCTGCCTGGCAAGCACAAGGACTGGGTTCATCTCCAGTGCTCTATGCCATGCTGGTCCTGGACACACTGTGCCAGCCAGCAAAACCAGGTGTGGTACCACATGCCTATAATCCCAATACTGGGTAGGCTGAGACACAAGGATCACTATTAGTCCAAGCTGTATAATAATATCTGTACCAAATAAATAAAATATTTTTAAAATAACACATAAAATAGTATAATTTTTTAAAAAGAAGATACATATGCTTTTTCAGGCCCAAAATGTAAGTTTTAGTCATTAAAACAGAACTGCACAAAAATAAATAAATAAATAAATAAATAAGCCAGTTCTGTGTATGCATATGAATTATACAGATTATAGACAATGTATCAGTTTACCAGAGGACAGGTTAGATTTATTTAGATTGGCAGTGCAATTACGTTTGTAGGGTTTGGGGGGGCATATTTTTGTTTGCCTTTGTTGCTTTTGCTCGGATATATTCAAAAGGGCTCCCAACATGCAATAATTAACTCCACTTCTCCTTCAATTCTAGGAGATAGATAATCCAGTGTTACAGTAGTGAAGCGAGGTACAGAGAACACTAAGAACTCAGATCCACCAGCAAATAGCAGAGCTGGAGAGCGAACACAGCATTCTAAATTCATGAGATCATGCAGAAAGCTGTAAGTTAGATCCTACCAAACTATACCAAATAGTAAAGTTCAGATTCTGGGTAAATACTAAGCCAAAGTATAAAATATGAGTAATATAAGACAAACTATTTCTATAATTTGGAGTAAGGGAAGGGTTTATTAAAAGCCATGAATAAATAAATAAATAAATACCATGAACTCAGAAACTAAAAGCAAAATATTTTGTAATGTAATATTAAAATATTTCACAGGCTTTGAAAATACATACTACAAACTGAGAAAAAATGTTACATGATTACAACAAAACATTAATGTCTATACTACGTAAACAATCGCTGCAAACAATGAGAGTGATGAGCATAAATAATGCATAAAGCCAGAATTCCTAATGGCCCAAGCCATACTATAAAAAGGTCTTCAATATAAATGCTAATCAAGAAAATACAAATTAAAACAATAATGGAACGCCAGGCTCTTAAATGAAGAAGGACTCTTGTAAGAAAAAGGGAAGAACTCTTTAGCTGTTGACCATCACATCTCTAGATTTTATATTAAAAATATTTGAATAAATATATTACATTATATAAAATATGTACAGATTGCACTGAGTGTAAGTAATATAGATGTGCATATTCGGGGTCTGCACAGGTTGTGCACAGACACTGCCGCCTTTTACTTGAGGGTCTTGAATATCACAGGTGTTTTGCTGGCAGGAAACACTCTAGACCTAGTCCCTAGACTAGGTCTAGATATTGAGATATAGATATTGAGATATACTATACTTTGCTGTGATTTGTGGCTATCAAAGTAGGAAAGACATTTTAGAGTGTGGCCATATTTGCCAAAATACTAAATGTTAAATCATAGACTAAACAGCTCTATCTTTTATGGTAAGAGAGCAATTTGAGTATGCAAAAGAAAGTAAATCGCATACAAAAAAAACCACTCTAAAGTTATAAACATGAATATAAAATGAAAGGTTTTTATTAAACACACTAATATTTTAGCAGTGATCCCTGCTATGCAATTATGTTTTCTGTATTCTTACATTATTTGATTTTTCATAACACATATGTGTTTGTGTATCATTTTTATTATTTATTTTTAAACAATAAATTTGGGGGTTTTTAAGAAAATGCCGTATTGCATAGTTTGCAAGTGTAATTGAATTTCACAGTTTATCCATTTGAATAATAACTCTGTCTTAGTTATTTTTCTCTCTTTGCTGAGACAAAATACCCGACACCTAAAATTAAGGTTAGGAAACGTTTATTTATATTACATCTTGTGGGGGTTTCAGACTGCAAACAGCTGGCTCCAAGGCAGAGTGGCGTGGTGAAGGGCAACAGTTCGTGGGGACAAATGACAGCGAAGCAACAAGAGCAAAATGCAGAGTGTGAGAGAGGACTATTTCTGTCCCTTCTATTGTCCCTGTGTGGGTGTAGCACTCACACCCATAATCCCAGCATTGGACCACGAATCAATCACAACCCCTAGGTCTAGCTGCCTCTGAAAACCATCCTCCCATAACTGAGTAAGTCTTTAAGCGGCATTCGGATACAGACCATAACAAACTCTCAGGGTGCTTCTCTCAAACTATTTACACAGTCCAGACAGAGAGCTAATTTAACTATATTGACTATATTTACCATGGTGCAGTTGGGTATTATACCATGGAGTAAGGTCAAATCAAGCCTACTCTGTGACTAGTCAGAGGTTTTTACTCTCTTTCACCTCTTTGCTCTGCAGCCCTCTCTATGATTCTGATATTTCCAGTGTTGTCCGTCCAGTTGCCAGGGCATAGCTGAGGAGTCTGAGGCGAGCTCCTAGCAACAAGGCCTATTGACAACACCAGACCAGTTCTTGGTTGTAGAGCCCCTTTTCTCACTCTATCTCTAAGGGTGGACAGCTAGCTGGCATGAGCCTTCCACTCATTGCCTTTCACATTTTCTTTTTGTTTCTATCCTAACACAGGAGATGGAGCAAATGTCTGGTCTTTCTGTGATTCACAAGCACTGACCTTACTTATATAGAGTGGAAATGCAGAGAAATGAGACACAAATGGGCCAGGTAGGGAGGAGGGAAGGGTAGAAGTGGCAGCTCTTCTTTCCATGGTGTAGCTCTCCTGTAGCTCCTGTGGCAGGAGCAGTGAACCCCTAAGTTCTAAAACCCCTTGGGGAAAATAAACGGAAATACATGGGATTGTTTTTCCTTTCTCTAAATCCTGTCTTGTTCCTTAAAAATTACAAAAGTAATCCCTACAAGCATCTGTAATAATGCACAATTGTTATTTTTACCTGATAGCCATGGTTTCCTTTTGGAAAATGTACAATTGTTTGAGTCTTCTACAGCAATTATATCAACTGGAAATACTGATAATTTGACTTCTTATATATTGTTTCTCTTGACTGATTGCTCTGGCTCATGATTCAGATATTATGTTATTCCATTTTACCAGGAAAACGTTCAGTTTCTCTTCATCTAATATTGTATTGACCAACGTTTTGTCATAAATAGCTTCTATTGAATTGCAAAGATGTGGGCCAGGAAGATATCTCAGTGGGCCAGGGAGATGGCTCAGTGGAAAAAAAAAATGCAAAGATTCTTCTATACCTATTTTCTTCAGGGTTTTTTCATGAATGAATGCTGGATTTTGCCAAAAATATTCTGCATTTATTGAAATGATCATGTAAGTTTCACCCTTGCTTCTGTTTATGTGGTATATTACACTTAATGATTTATATATGATGAACCATCCTTGCATTTCTGGGATGAAGTGTACATTGTCATGATGTATAATCTTTTGGATGACTTGTTACATCCTTCTTGTATCTCAGTTACTTTTCTCTCATTGCTGGGACAAAATACCTAACATCTAAAATTAAGGAAGGAATGGTTCATTTAGCTCACAGTTTGTGGAGCTTTCAGTCCATACTCAGCTGGCTCAAGGCAGAGCAGCACATGGCAGACGGCAGCAGTTTATGGTGGTGGAAAACAGCAAAACAGCAAGGGCAAAAAGGGAGGAGCAGAGACTGTGACAGAGAGCAAGCCCTCTCTCCCTTCCTTATATTGCATTCAGGCTATCCATGGATATAGCACTTACACCCATAATCCCAGCATTGGATTATGTAATAATCACAAGCTCTAGAAGTCTGACCCAATGACTACATGAGGCTTTGAGGAGTCAACTAGACACAAACCATAACAGCTTGTCAGGGACTTGCTGAGGATTTTTGCATCAATGCTCATTAAATATACTGACATTTTTTTTTCTTTTTAGTTGAGTCCTTCTCTGTTTTGGAATCAGGGCATTGCTAGCTTCTCTAAATATATTTGAAAGTGCTTCTGCCCTTCTAATTTCATTGAAGAGATTGAGGAGTACTGGCTTTACATCCTCCCTGAAGTTCTGGTAAAATTCACCAATAAATTCATAAGATCATGTGCTTTATCTGGTAGGTCATTTTTTAATCACTCACTTTTTATGTCCTTTCCATCTAGTATTGATTATGGATTTTGGTCTGGGAATCTGTTCTTTTTCTCCTTATTGTCTTACTTGATGGAGTATAATTTTTCATAGTGATTACAGATGATCTGGATTTCAGTTGTGTCCATTACGACTTCATGCTCTTCATTTCTCCTTGTCTTGATGTGGATCTTTACTTTCCTTCTTTTACTAACTTTGGATAAAAAATTGTTAATTTTCTTTGTTCTTTAAAAGAACAAACTCTTCAATTTATTGATTTTTTTATCTTGTAGTTTCATTTTCATTAATTTATGTTCTGATCTCTATGATTTCTCTCCTTAAAACCACTACAGGTTTGGATTGTTCTTGTCCTAGTTTCTGCAGGTTCCTTGTTAGTTTATTTGTGCTCATGCTGTTTTTCTTTTTTTTTTTAATTTTTTTTTTCAGTACCAGGGATTGAACTGAAGACCTTGCACTTGCTAGGCAAGCACTTATTCTACTGAGCTATCTCCCCAGCCCCTTTACTCTGTTTTTCTAACATGAGCCTTGACAACCTAGGACTAAGCCCACTGTGTCCCACAGGTTCTGGTATGTTGTACTGGCACTATCATCTAATTCTAGAAATTGATTGATTTTTTTCCTTGATTTCTTTTGTAACCCACTGAGTGTTCAGGACTGTATTACTTAATATTTCAGTACTTGCAAAATTTCTCCCATTTCTTCTGCACTTGAATTCTAAATTCAATACAGTCTAATCTGATAGTACACATAGGATGATTCTTTTACATTTATTTACATAGGCTCTATAAAGTAGTATGTGGTCTGTTTTTCAGAAGTTTTTCTGTGCATTTCATTGTAGTAGAGTACAACCCTGTAGAAATATCCATTAAGCTCATTTCCTCAAAGATGTAGGACACCTCTGATATTTGTTAGTTTTTGCTTAATCTCTTTGTGCAGCTGGGGAATTAGAGTAATCCACTGTGATTGTGTTAGTGTTTATTTTATCATTTATGTCTAGAAGTGTTTGTTTTAAGAACTTAAGTGCTTCGATATTGTGTGCGTGTGTGTGTGTGTGTGTGTGTACAATTAGTACATTTTCCTGTTGAATGACTTCTTAAGTGATATATAATCACCTTTTTGTTTCTTCTGGTGAGTTTTGCTTTGAAGTTTACTTGATCTCGGAATAAAATTGCTACCACTGCTTGTTGTCACAGTACCAGTAGATAGAATACTGTCTTCCATCCTTTGATTTTTAGTCTCATGAATTTATACTCAGATTAGATGAGCACTTGACTATAACAGATCTTTGAGTTCTCTTTTGATCCAGTCTGTGAATCAGTGTCTTTTAATTGGAAATGTTGAGGCAATTTACAATGAGGGTTACTACTGAAAGGTACTAAATTTTTCCTATCATTTTTATCTTTTTCTATTGCTGACTTCTTTGTTTTGTTTATTTCTTTTTCACTTAACTACTTGCCTACTTGAACTATTTATAGCATATGAATTTTTGGCTTTATTGCCTTTGTTGTATTTGTCTAGGATATTCTGCATTATTACACAGAGTTTTGCTTTGGTGTCCATGTTTCATTTTAAATATTTTGATCATGGAATGTCATTATTTCTCCACTAATTTTGAAAGAGAGTTTTATAGAATATATTATTCTGGATTGAATGTTTTTTCTGTTAGGGCTTGAAACACTTTACTTGAAGTTCTCCTGGCCTTTAAATTTTGTGTTGAAAATGCTGCTGTAATCCTAAAGGGTTCCTTGGCATGGTGACACATATCCATAATCTCAGCACTCAGGAGGTTGAGAAAACCTCACAATTTGAGGGCCAACCTGGGCTACATAGCAATTTTCAGGCCATCCTGAACTAAATACATACCAAGACTTTGTCAAAAGAAAGAAAGAAAGAAAGAAGAAAGAAAGAAAGAAAGAAAGAAAGAAAGAAAGAAAGAA
>NDGM011255014.1:0-19958 GCA_002564305.1 Octomys mimax | reverse complement strand
TAGTTCAGCTTGTTCCAAGTAGGTGCTTTAGACCACTGAGCCATCTCGCCAGCCCTCATTAAATTTTTAATACTCATGATTAAACTTTCTTTTTTTTTCTCGCTGGTTTAAGGTACAATAGACATTGAAAGGGAGAGAAATTGTTCAAAGGGAAGGAAGAACTGGGATGAAGGAAAGGAGGGAAAAAAGGAAAGGACAAATTATAGGTGCACATATACTGGTTAGCTTGGAGAACTGCGCTTCTTATTTCTGCTGTTCTATTGAAAGGAGCAGTTAATGATTAGCTTTTTTCTTTTCTCTTCCTTTTAATTTTTTGACTAATTTTGCATGCTTGTATCTGGTAACCTCAACAACTAATCCCAAGACAACAACATGCAATGTAACAATCATTGTTGAATTCCTATCATTTTGTTTAGTGAAATTCTGCATCATTTCTAATGTTTTTCTTTTACTTCTTTTATTGTCTTTAAAAAGCTAAAACACTTAATAGTGCCAACATTATAGAGTAAAATTTATTTTTGTCATAACAGTAAAAACTAATTCCACTTTTTAAAGTGAGTATATATTAGTTCTATTTTCTACCAAATTTAACTTGCACATAGCAATAAATATATAAGAAAACTATGTACGTGTATGTACGCATATGTGTAATATACTTTTTCCAGAAGGTTTATCCTGGCTACATTTGTAACGGTCAACTATTGTATAGAATGTGATTGTAATACAGTACACTAAATGGTAATAGAGAAAAATATTCATATGATTCAATTAAATTAGATGACATTAAATATGTTTGGCTGATTATTTCCCCACACTGCATTCTTCCCCTGACTCCACTAATGGCAATGAAGAGATTGCTTTCTTCTAGCAAAAAGGTTAAATACTATCAGCACAAAATCACTGGTTGCAGTAACGGGAATGCAGACCAATAAGTGGTTACTAGTGCAGCAAGATGCAAAATTCAGAAATTTAAACATGCTGTAAGTTAGAGGAAGAACGTAATAAATAAAGATACAGATAAATAAACATTTTACACTTTTGCAAAGATTTGAAGAATACATAATTGACAAATCCATTAAAAATCCTAAGCATATAAATATATCAGACAATTATTAAATTTTGTTTGGCCAAAAGAATATACAAGGAATAGGACAATGACAGACCGTGGGGCATTACATGAGTGAGAAGAAAATAATTACTACAGAGCCATGATAATGTAAGTACTGAGTATAGGTCTTGTTGAATCAGGCTATATATAGAAGTGGCAAATGGGGACTTCAAGGGTGTGTGTATCTTTTATATGCCTCTTGCGAGGGTGCAGAAGGATAGTTGAATCCTTATTTTCCGTGGTGGATTGCTGAAGGTAGCATCCACAACCAAAACCTTGCGACATGTTATCTAGATATTAGGAGCAAAATCAGGTGGGAATGAGGATAGCAGAAAGGCTTGAAAGTAATTGCCTTGGTGAAGTAAGACAACAACCAAATCAGGATGCTGCCTTCTATTCATCCAAGCCTTGAAGGTATAGCTGATTCTTCAAACTGGAATTCCTATTAGTGAAAAAATGTTGAAAACTACAGGCCTCCAGTAATAAATGTTTAATAAAGTTTGCCATTACCAGTGTGTCTCCTTATTTGCAAAAGCTTCTTATTGACTGGCTTTCCCCCCCTCTTTTTCTCTTTGAGCTTTTTTTTTTTTTCTGTATTTTAGGGAAGGGTTTACGGGGTGTTCAGGGTCTCACTACTAGATCGGACTTGTAGTGATTCTCCTGTTTACAGCCTCCCAAATTACAGGTGTGCAGCATCACACCCAGTCTCAATTGCAGTCTCAGGGTGCTCTGGGGTTCTGTACGGAACCCCCACGCCCTGTGCCTGCTTGCAGGCTCTTTAATCCGCTGAACTATTTGGCCAGCCCTCTTTGAGATCATTTTGAAACTGAAGTCAGATTGATTCTATACATGCACTTCAGGTCCTAGCTCTCTAACAGCTTCCACGACATTCAGAAAAACAAAGGGTAGAATGTGATCTACAAGAATCCAGCCACATGTTCCACCTCTGGTGTCCTCTTCACCATTTTGACAATCTCCTCCTGACACCCACTATTCTTCTTCCCTCTGTTACTGTCTCTTTCTCAGTGAAGTCTTCTGTTACACTCTGCGAGCTTCCCTCCTTTCCAGCGTTCTTGATGTTTTTATCCATGTTTTATTTTTCTCCAACCCTTCAACTCTTGACAAATCATACATTTCATCGATTCGTTTATCTTTAATTTGATTATGTGTGCACGATCCTTCTCCACCTCGGTCAAGCAGAATGTTGTTCTACAAGTAGGGACCTTTTCTCTGTTTGATCCCTAGTGACCAGAACAATATCTGACATCTATAATTCAATAACTTAAATAACTTCAATAATTTAAAGAGTGAATAAATGCATGATACAATTACAGCAGTACAAGGCAAGTTATTCAGCAACGTGTATAGTTATTTCTGCACACTTATCTGTTACAGAGTTAGGATTTCTCTTATTTTCTAATTTATCAAAAATATTGTGCATATATTATTTAAAAAGTTGTATACAAGCATTAAAATTAATTTATATTAGCAAATTCAAAAGTATGCAAAAAAGACATACTAATATGGGACTCAGGCTGCATGTGAGGAAAATTTAAAGCACAAAGGAAAGGAGTGTCTGAAGGACAGTGAAGACCACGACTGTCGTGCGCACGGAGTAGTGTCTGCTGGCTAAAGTATGCCAGCTCTTGCATTCAAGTGATCAAGCTTCTTCACATAGCGGAGGATGGGCCTGGGGTAGCTTCTTGGTAATTCAAAAAGAGTTTTCTTTGCATCTTTTATGCAATAGATATTTTGGGTGCTGTTTAATTCATATGAGAATAACATATTTTGAACACAGCATGGGGTATTTTGTTCATTTTTAAGTTATTTTTATTTTTGTATGCAGTAGTACCTCACTGCAGTTGTAAAATTTTTCTCACATAAATTTTGCATTTGCTTTTTTTTCTAATATTTGGAAAGCAGTTTAGTGGTAGGAAGAATTACCCTACGCTATACAATTTCTGATTTGTAAGTTTTCCTCCTGTATGTGGCATGGGGATAGTATTCCTGTTGAAGTTTGGTTGTGAGGCTAAAGTCATATGAGATTTGCAATCTCTTTTTGTTGGAATTCATTTACAGCAAAGTTACTGAGTAAATCTGTTGAATTTGTTGTGCTTGTAGCATTCTATAAGAATTTTGCAAGATGTTAAATGCCCAGACATTAATAAACTAAATCATTCTTGAATTTATTTCTATAGTTGTCTTTAGAAGCTTGCAAAACTAGCTGGCTAAAGAAATTCCTTTGGGCCTAGTGTTACATAAATTATTTCCAATGCCCATTATTTCACACTTGATTTTCCATGAGGTGACAAGCTTCTTGGAGATACCCTCTTGTATTCACTTTTCATGTCACTGCATTAGCCTTTCTGATATTTTTTCCATATGATACCAAAATCCTACCCTTATTAGAATTAGTCACTCAAAGCACTTGCAAGTCATATATATATATATATATATATATATATATATACATATATATATATATATATATATGACTGGCACATGATGGCACAGCATGTGGGGCTGGGGATCAAATCACAGTCCCTGTGCTTGCCTAAGCTTGCCTAAGTAGGTGATCTAGATCACTGAGCTGTCTTGTGCCCCCCCACTAGATCTTAATACAATGTGTTAATAGACAACACTGTTACCCAGTTTTACAGATGAGGAATGAAGTTACTGAGAGGTGAAGTGATACAAACAGTATCATGGTTACTCTATGCCAATGAATAATTTAACTGAGCACTGACTATTGAGAAAACACTTTAAATTCAACTCTCTACTGCCTCAGTGATGTAGACTATTTGAAAATATAGGAGCATAATTATTTTAATTTAAAGTGTAGTCTGGAAAATAAACACTTACACAGCCTAGTTTAACTGTTACTTAAATAACTATTAATATAGAATGAAGAAGAGAGGTGAAAATAATGGAAGAAAAGAGCTCAGTATAATAAAACCTGGAGGAAATCCATCTGGGTAACTCTAAGACAAACTAATCTTTATTGAAAGCACAATATATTCATATATTTTGGTGTACTTGGGCTTCAGCTTGCAAGATGAAGATCCTTCAGAAAAATTAAGGGGAGAAAAAATGCATTCCACGTATCCCTAGCATAAAACTGATTTCAATCAGACAGATTTAGATTATTATTCTCTACTGTGTGACTACAACTTTTCTGTCTACTGTTTCTCCTTTTTTCATGCATCTTTCCACTTCAGTTTAAGTTTATAACTTAAGAGGACAAAAGTAAGAAATAGAAGTAGATGGAATAATTGCTATTTACAAGCTAGACATTTTTTTTATTTTTGTGGTTGGCTCAACCCGCCTTGGGGGCAGGGCTGGCATGGCCGGTGGGGCTGGGGATCTGATCACTGTCCCTGAGCTTGCCTAAGCTTGCCTAAGCTTGCCTAAGCATGCGCTTTAGACTGCTGAGCTGTCTTGTGGGCCCCCTGCACTAGATCTTGGGAAGTATTTCGAGGAGATTGTGAGTTCTAGAATAACAAAAGTTTTATCAGCTTTATTTATGATACAGCCATATTAATTAGCATCCTAAAGGTACTATAACTTAAAAAGGAAAAAAAGGAATGTTTTAGGCTGTGTTGAAAATATGGACTTTCTTTTTGACTATAGAAAAGAGACACATTAGTGTTTTATGTACTGTACTGGAATAATAAACCAAAAACAGAAGGCCACATTCTGATGGATCCAAAGAAAGAAATAATCTGAAAATTCCATATGCAAGGACTATCTTAGATCTATAAAACAATTTAGCTTTACTTCTATAAAGCCAGTCCTCATATCCAGTGACATAGACCACAATATCTCAATGTTTCAATTAGTTCATTAGTTGTGGAGAGAGAGAGAGAGAGAGAGAGAGAGAGAGAGAGAGAGAGAGAGAAGGAAAGAAGAAGAGAGAAAGGGAGAAATATAGAGAGGAATATGGCATAGAGACACTGGGACAGAGATAGCTAGATAACAAATTCAAAAGAATATGAATCTAGATTCTTATGAATTTAAAGTAACTTTCCATATTTTCAAGATAATAAAAATTTGTCTCTTATGAAATATAAGATAGCTATCATAATCCTATCACAATGAAAATTAGAAGGAAAAGCAAGAGGGAGAACCAAAGACCCTTATAAGGAGTAAAGCACAAAACTGACAAGATGGCAACTTGAATTGGTGCTAAATAGACTATCTTTCAGAGCACCACTTTTGAGGTAAGAAAACCTCAAAAATAAAAACAAAAACAAAATTAAAAACCTGGGGGTTACTCACTGGAGTTATCACCTAGGCACTTGCAGTGTGTAGAGGCAATTTTTCTGCATATTGGATTAGCTTTTTCATGCCAATCCACTTCATTATATGATTCACAGCTTTTGATTCTGAGCTTGTCTCTAGAATGTCTGACCGTATTCTCATTCGTGTGGATGTGTGGTTAGTATGGAAGTGCTTATCTGACAATAGAAACTTAAATAAGCCTTTCCTAATGCCGAAAGACTTTGCACTTGTTGAAGTCAATTTGGAAATTAACTTCGTGGCTTGATGAGCATACCCCGTGCACTCATCTCCCACCTTTGCATACACAGCACAGACCAGGGTCAGCGACTAACAGGAACGAAATCTTGTTTCTCAGATTAACCTCTTACGTTTCTGTGTTACCATATAAATAGTTTGTTTATAATCAGACTGTAATAAAAGCTGCTTTTTTTTTTTTTTTCAGAACCGGGGATTGACCTTAGGCCCTTGCACTTGCCAGGCAAGTGCTTATTCTACTGAGCCATCTCTCCTGCCCCAAGAAGTGCTATTTTAATTTGACTGATTTTCAAATCATGTTGGGATATATAAAATATAGAGTAATTATTTTTTATCTAATTTATGACATGTTTAATTATTTATGCATATTATTCTTTTTGTTAAAATGAAAATTAGAAGAAAAAGCAGGGTAGTGGCAGAGCCAATAGCATTCCTGTCTGTCTGTCTGTCTGTCTATCTATCTTTATTTTTCAGTGATAACCACACACACGCGCACGCACACACACACACACACACACACACACACACACATATGGATAATGACCACATAAACCATAGATATATAAGAGCCTAAACAATGTAGCACTGAATCTATGATGTTTGCACTATGATAAAGATGCCTCTCTCAGACTTATCCCCATTACTAACTGACCCATTTTTAGGCAGTTACCTTCTCTTTATGTTCTCATGCAGTACAAAGTAAGCTACAGCTGATGTCTTCTCTTTTGACAAATACTGTATACTAGCCAGATAGTATTTAGAGGCCCATACTTAGGACCTTAATCAGCATAATAAAGCAGCTCAACTTTAATGTATTTGCCTGGAGGATTAGAGTTTCAATATATGAATTTTAGCACAACACAGTCCTGTCATAGCATTGCTGTTGCTTCAAATTCCCTTTCTTATTACATGTAAAACTCAATTTCTTTTCATTCTACTAGTCCCCAAGTGTTTTTTTTTTTTTTTATAACTCAGGCTATCATTAACTCCGCAGTCAAAAATTAAAGTCGCATCTCCATATCTCTTAACTGTGACATAGGCGAGAGTCAAAGCAGACCGTGTGTGACAGCAACATTCTTCTGTGACTACAGAAAACTGTGAAACTTGAAAAGTCATACATATCCAAGATGTAATAGAGGGAAAGGTACAGAACTGACATTCTGAAAGGAAGAGACACGGGAAGTGAAAGGGGAGGGAGTCCAAGAAAATCTCAAACCTAGCAGGACATGTATTTTATCTTCTAGTTTACAAATTGGTCTGCCCTCGTTCCCTGTCTCCTGGGCTCTCTGTAGTAGCAAACCTGCTCTGTGGTTCTGCCTCCAGTGATCATAGCTGCTTGCCTGCTGGCAAGTTTATTGAAGCAAAGGTAAAATCTCCAGCTTTGGAACTGAGAATACAGCCCCAATGACCTCTGAATTGTTATAATTCTCTTTCCTTAGTGAATAACACCTATTGACAGCCAAATAGCCGTGGTCCGTCACTAGGGATGTACAAAGTCAGGTCACCTTCTCTCATTTTGTCTTACCCTCTTGCACCCGCTCTAGTCCTCACTGCAGCGCTCTAGAACTGAAATCCTGCCTCCATTCATGCCTTCTGCTGACAAGGTCCATACAGTACCGAGTGAAACTCAAGTTCTTTATTAGATGATTATCTAACTACACCTTTAGCCTTCATTTTAGAAAAAAAGATACTCATTTTTGTAATATACATAAATTGAGAAGCTTCCAAATCTCCAAGTTCTGGCTAGTTTTTAACTAATGATTCCTTTTTCAATTCATCTATTTCTTCCTACATTTTACTACATACAAACAGAAAGGGACTTGAGCTTCATCTACCCTGCTCTGTTTAGAAATCTCTGGTAAATATTTTCTTACCCTCCACTTCTACCTTGAATAGAAATACCAAGTGTGATTCTACCACTTATGAGAATTTTTACTTTTTTTAAAAAAATGTAGTTGGTACAGGGTCTCACTACACAGATCGGACTCATAGTGATCCTCCTGTTCTCAGCTTCCCCAGTACTGGGATTACAGGCCTGCGCCACCACACCCAGTCTCCATAACTGGCTCAGTGCACCCTGGGGGTGGGCCTGGAAAGGCATGTGGCACAGGGGGCCAAACCTTGGTCCCAGTGCTTGCCAAAAAGGTGCTTAGTCCTCTGAGCTATCTCACCAACACTATTAATGATAATTTTAAATGAAGTTTGCAATAATTTTATTGTGACACCTCACCAGAATTGTCTATTCTGTCCATAGATCTAGGTTTGTCTTAAAACTGTTCTAGCCTGTCTGTTGCCAAATTCCTTAAGTGCTGCCGTACGTTTAGGTATTTATTGCCCAAGAATCCCACTTCTTCGTACCAGATTTGTAGCATTTCTTGAACTACAGTCACAAATATCATAGAGGGTGTGACTTCAACTATAGAAGTTTATTTTCTCATAGTTCTGGACTGGAACATTAAAGACCAAGCTTTTGGAAACATTTTATTTTTGGTGAGAGCTCTCTCTCACTGTCTTGCACATAGCCACCTTCTTGTTGTGCCCTTACCTATCAAAGAGAAGTAAATCTTCAATGTATTTTCCACTTCACGTTAGGGAGTAAACCCTATTGGATTAGAGGCCAATCTCTGTGACATCATTAAACCTTAGTAACATCTACAATCATGTAAATTCCATCTACATCTCAGAAACATGAATGGTTAGGGTTTTGACATATGAATTTTCAGGCAACAAACGGATTTTAAAGCTGATGAAAAAAAAACTTATGTTACAAGATTTTGAAAAGCTGTAGTTGTTATCCTAGCTAATAAGAGTCCTGTGGAGGATTATGGGTAGGTAGAGCAATAAGCATGAAGTGTCTGGTGTGGGAAGGGGTTTGGAATATGGAAAGGAGTGGTGAGTTGACTGGATGACAAGACATTGAGGACCCAGCTCAAGCAGGGCTTTGTGGGGTCTGAGAAGCCATCAGAAAGATTTATAACTTGGAAGAATTGACATAAATGAAAGGTGGAACATGATCAAAAATGAACTTGAAAATCACTCATTCCTTTTAAGAAGAAAACTATGGATGCCAGAAGACCAGACGTGAAAGAGAAATGAGAGACATTTAAGATATGAAGCATTCCTACTCTTCAATAAATTATAGCTAATGAAGAATATCTTTGTTAATTTTATTAATTTCAAAATTTTAATATTTTTGTATATTCTAAAAATAATTTTAATATTTTGAAAAAATAGAGAAAAATTTTCAGACTTGTCAGATAGGAGAGATAATATTTAAGATAATGTTTTTAATTATATAAACTTCTTTATATGTACACGAGTGGGGTGGGTATGTGCAAAGTACCATAAGTATTTATGAATTATAAGGACACAAAAAGTAAATGCAATAAAATATGAATCAAAATATTGCATATTTGATATGAGTTTTAAATATTCAATATCATGTAAATATTAATCACTGTTATTTCTGGAATCTGAATTTATATTTTCTGATTTGATTTTCTTGTATCTTCAAGGGTATCACAGTGTAGAATTAGTATGAATTTCTAAGTTGTGCTGTATTTGCATTATATTTTTAAAGAGAAAAATCAGATTAATTCGGTTTATGAAATGAGATGTTTTAGATTGACAGATGCCATATTTATTCAGTTTTTAAATATAACAGTATATTATGTTAGCAATGTGGTGTGTGAATATTCTATTATATGTAATGGATGTGCCTGGATTTTATGGCCTTGGTGAGCCTGACAACATTAAGAAAGAGAAAAGTCAATGTTTTATAAAAAAGATTTTTTTAAAGTTCCGAGTTTAATACTTTCTACTCTCATTTTATTAGTATAATCCTGAAACTGAGTATCTTAAAAAAGTAAAAATAAAGTCAATCTCTATATAACTTCTAGAAACTTGAAACCTGTAAAAGTTTGTGGTGGGGAAAGCTGGTTTTGAAATTTAAAAAGCCTATGAGTTATTCTCAACATTTTACTAAGTTCCCATGAGATTTTGACAAAATTGATTTTACTTGGTATTTTCATTATCATAAAATAAGTTTTGTTCCACCAGCTGTACATTAATACAGTGAGAGAGAAGCAAAATAATGTGTGTAAGTTAATAGAAAGTGTGTTATTAAAGCTTTTGCAATGAAATTAATGATCACAGGGAAGTAAGAAAGAATAGGATTGCATTGAAAAGTTGAAACCATAAAGTAGCTTATGAAGAAACCCAAATATAAATAAACTAATTTTCTCTTCTTCAGGCTTAACTGATAATTCATACTCATGTTTTCCTAATAATTACTTGCAAATTAGCTAATGTCCTCCCTAATGCCTTGAGAACTGAGGTCATTTGGTCAAACATTTCATTAGTAAGTTTCATCCAAGGATAAATTATTATCCTTGTACTGCAGGATGTTATCATCTTAATATAAGAATCCATTAGATAATCTAGAAATACTCAGGTTAAATATGATCTGAATAACATCTATATTAATTTCTAATCAATACATTTCCATAAATAATATGCTAAGTATACACAAGTACAATATGCACATTTGAGATAATTATAGTGAATATAACCAATAAAAGAAACGATAAAGGGACAAAAGTTCAAAATAACTAAAGAGCAGTTAAACAACCTTTATCTCTGAGTCTCTTGGTAGTCAGATCAACATTGAAAAATTAACTGGTATCATGTGATTTTAAAATGACATCCAGTTTCACCATCAGACGATACTGTGCTCAGGTTTTGAAGAACATGTGCGTAAATTACTGGATTTCTGTTTATACTGAAGAGCTGTATAAAGCTGTGCAACAGTGGCAGGACACTGCCTTTGCAACAGCCACAGAAGAGAAGTTTGGAGGAAATATTCGCCTTTGGAGCACCCACTGACTCTTCGGAACTTGAACTTAGTTTCTTGATCAGTCTTTCTGGGCCCAACCCAGCTCAACTTCTTCCTCCTAGGTTCTGAAATGGCTTTGATAGGGGATCATTTATTTTCTGTATCCTATTTCAGACTTAATAGCCCTCATAATTTTGAGGCGCTTAAAGCAGGTTTTTTTTTGTTTTTGTTTTTTTTTTAAATTTGTTCACGGCCAATCAGACACAAACCAAGTCATGGCTTATTTTCTGTGTAATGAGTAAGGCCAGATTAAGAAATCTAGATTCCCTAAGCATCAAAAAACACAAGAGTCTTGTTTTGTGTAACATAACAAAATACATACCAACCCCCAAAATGAATTTTAGAAAGACTATATCATTGCTCCCTATATTTCTTATGTGTGAAAACATTAACTGTGAATATTTTAATACTTTCTAATTTTATACTATTTTTAACTGCTATACAAGTAGATATACTCTATATCAAAAATAAATTTAATACTGATTATATTAGGCTCATTATATNGTGTATTTTTCACCCTATCAACCTACCCATTCAGGCAATGTACTCTTGTTTTATGATAACAGCCATTTTTTAAAACTTTGAGTGGAATCTTAATACCTAGTTGCAGGAAATTAATATTTATCTTCACACAAATGAATCATTTCAGTATATATTTTGGCTTATTGACATGAAATATTTTTGTCAAAATATTTCATAGCTCTTTTATATTAGTAATTATATCATCAGCACTTTTAATGTAGTGAAAGCAAGATTTCTGAGTTTAATTTACTTAAAGTTTCCCCACCATTTGCAGCCAAATTTATTTCTTCCATGATCAATTTTTTTCCCAGAAATAGAAAACTAGTTACATATCCCCTAAGTTGTACCTGTTTATTTTACAGAATAATACCATACCGTTTGTTCAAACCTTATGTCAAAAGACACAATGGATTAAAACTGATATAATTTTTTCACACAGAATCTACAAATTATTTATTAATAGCAAAAGTAAATTGTGCTGATTACACTGTCTTAGTTTTTGTCAGGTTAGAGCTTAGCTACTAATAAAGTGTATCTGATTTTGCAAACATTTATCTCCTTTTTGGATGTGTTACCTATTATGGAACTCATCTAAGAAAGATGTTACGAAATACTTGAATACCATAGAGCTAATATACAGCACATTGTGATAATTAATTGAGTATTGAAAAATATGTGCTACTACTTGCAATTAGTTCACTTCTCCAGCCAAAAAAGAGGGAGTGATCTCGTGGAAATTGCTTCATGTGTGTCTTGTAATTCATAATTTGAGAACAAACTCAGATGGAATCAAAAGGTACATTTTTCCAAATTATGCATTAGTAATATCATATGATTTAAAATATTGAATGCAAGCTACTTAAGTTTACTCATTAGGAGTCATAGTATCAGAATATTGACTATCAATATACAAATAATAGTTTTCTTTTTTGAAAAGAATAATAAAACCTCAGTCCAACAATGTTTATTTTTATCTACTTTCAACAACTAATTCTACAAATCTATTGTTATAACTTAATTTTTATTGAGGTTTATACATGAGTTATGATGTTACGTGCTGCTTCTGTGACCATTCCGCTTAATATTCACAACAGGCTAATAACATTGCACTAAGTTAGATGAGATCATTATCCCCATATTTCACTTGAAGTGCCTGAGATTTATCAAGATAATACAATTTGTCCAAATTGCTCATGTCAGAAGTAGAACAGGTGACTACTCCAGAAGGCATTTTGCTAAATTCTTCTGAATATACCTCAGACAGTATTAACAATTACACATAATTTCTTGAGACCTGGAAAAAGAGATATGAAACTGGCATATTATTATAAAAGTTGGAAACACCGCTCTGAGAAAAACTGAGGTCTCCAACACTGTACCTTGTAGCCACGTGTACTGCACTTCTCATCTTTTCTCTCCTGGGACACACAACTACACTCGCAGCATAAAGGAGAGAAGCCTAATGTGGCTCCTGGTTTTGGGGAACTCAGTTCTCAGTCACCTGTCTCCAAGATAGGAATATTATGAGGGAAAATCTTGGTGTAGGAAACAGGGTGGAGGCCTCAAAACAGAGCGGAACTGCACAAGCAGGAACGGAGCCAGGGACCCTACTATGTAGTTCTCAGTGTCATGACCCCATGACCCACCCAGACACACCCAGAAATGTGCTTTACCAATCTTCTGGGCATTTCTCAAGCCAATTCAATTGACAGAGTTAAGAAAAACCTATATATCTACATCCAGAATGTGGCTGGTCAAAATTTGAAATACACTACATATAAATTCACACTGTATTTCATACTAGTAATATGAAAAGAGTAAATGTATCAACATTTTTAAAAAATTTAATGACACCTAGAAAGAACTGATCTTGGAGATATTACACTAAATAAAATTTATTATTAGTTTAGCATATTATGTGATATAGTTTGCAGCTTTTTTCATTAATTTTAAGTTGATGCATGCATTATATTATCTCTGCATAAAACCTTATGCTATTCTGCACATTTTTATTTGCTTTAAATATTTTAATTCCTTCAAAATCAGAAAGTATACCTTGCATTTGATATTTAACAATTCTTCAGCTGCTCGAAATATTAAGATCAGGCAAGTTCATCACTCTGTGTTAAACTAATTTAAAGGTACAGTTTCCTCCCTCCTTTTGTGTTGGCCAAAGCAACCTCATAATTACAGGTAGGCAATTCCGACTGCTCTGAGCAACACACGTAGGCAATGGTGACAACTGCGTTTTCTTAGAGCGATCAGTTTACAAACAGGCCTATGACTCAGTGTCAGCCAAAAGATGTTTCTTGAGAGAGCACCTGCTGAGAGGATTCTGGGAAATCTTTCCTGTGATCTAAGGAGATTATGAGTAATGAGAGAGGAAGAGAACCCATCTTTCTGATTGGGATGCTCAGATTGGATATGATGTCTGCTGCTGCTAGGAGCCCAGTTCGGCATCACAATCAGGACAGTGAGGCTGACGCTAACAATAAAACAACCTGACCTCCTCATATTATTAGTTGTTTCAAATTGTGGCAGCCACCTCACAGCAGGAGATAGCTGTTATAATATACTTATTAATTTAAGAAATTTGACATGCGCCTCACTTAAAACAATCATGTATTGCAAAAGCGTTTTAAATGGTACCAATGAATCTCTTCAAAGATGGTGTATTTCTTCCAATTATGTGGCACTGTGCACCGCTGTGACATCATTACTGTCTCTCAGTAGCATCTTTGACAGATAAAGTGCAAAAGGTCTCTATTCACTCTGTGGTTGAATAATAAAGATAAGGGATCTGCTTGCATAGCATTACAGTATATATTGCCAGTGGCCTGTCAGTGCCTTAAGCTATCTGCACAAAAGTAGAAAATAGAAGATGCAACATATAGGAAGAGTGAAAATATGAGTAGGTAAATGCTTTTATTTGATATATGTGGTGTTTTATCTCCAATCAAGGGACTTCTAGCTGCAGTTTTCATAAATATATTAATAAAGACAAACAGCTGTTTTCTTACAGCCTAAACCTAGTTAATAACCATCATAATCATAATATTCTAATTTGGGGAATTTTCAAAGCATGTAAGTTTTGGAAAAGTCTCTTTCGAGCATCAGAACTTATTCTTTTGTGAGACAAATGCTTAAAACACAAAATAATCAAATGATTCAGGTATTCCATAATTATTTTAATATATTAGCTATTTTTACTTTTTTCCCAAGTAATAAAATTAGAAAACCAAAAATTGAAACACTAAGTCCACATTTTACTATAACTAAAAGACACTTTCATTTACAAATCCATATATTATTATGCATTTGTAAATAAAGACAAAGAATGCAAAGAAATATAGAGCAATCAATATTATCTGAAACTGACAATATATGGTATTGTTGTAAATTATTATTATAAGAAGAAAAATCATCCCATCCAGATATTTTCGTTATCCTCACCACCCTTTGTGATCAGATATTTTATAGTTCCATTTTAAACTCACAGCAAACACTGGAAACTTGCAAATTACAATTACTTCTAAAATTATATCTTTACAAATCTTATTGATTAAATTTTCTATGGTTATACACTTTCACCTTTATTTTTCATGCTCATTCAAGATAGAAAATTTTTCTTTTACATAGGTATTATATTATTTACACCTACACTTTTAGTCTACCTCAAAATTTACATAAAGTATATATACAGATATAAAAATGAGCATATATAACTTTATAATTTTCATTTCCTAAAATGTGATAGAGAATCACACAGCTCAGAGATTGACAGGAAATTCCTGAAATGCCCACTTTGAATATTGCCTCATAAAATAATGATCTCACCTTGTTAGCCTGTCTTATATTCTCCAGAATAACAACTTCAAATAATAAGCCCCTCAAATTGAAGCATTCTGTGGATAAACTGCTTCAACACCCAGCTAATCTTTTGAATTCGTGAGGCATTTGATCCTTGGTCTATCTGATTCTCACAATTCACAAAAGTCTTTGTTTTCATCAGGACATACCTGTGGCTTCCCACAAAGGTACACTTCTTACTATGCATCTGAGTCTGGACCTTAATATTTTCTTTGCCAGAGTAATTCCCCAACCAGGCACATAGGAATGGTTTTCAAAGAACAGTGAGCAGAGATGTGGATTGATACAGAATTTACCTGGACTGTAACTAATAAGGAAACTGAACGAAACTAAAATGAAATATCCTTGACTACCAACAGAAGTGAGCAATTGATTCATGAAGTGTTAACTGCTTTTCACTGTTCAGGCTACCTCAGCTTTATTTAAGGTCTGTTTTATTTTGTCTTACTTTGTGTGAATCTCTAAATCATTTAACATCGGTGACTTTATTTTTACTTCACATGCAAAGAATAAAATCTCATTTGTTATTAATAAAAAACACTTTATCCTTGAAATGTGATTTTATAATATGTGCAAGACAAATACATAATCAAAAAGCCTGATTTCTTTTTTATAACAGGAATTACTTTTCTAGATTACTGTTAGGTTTCAAAATGAGACATTTCCAACAGATGCCCCTCTTGAGGCATTTGATGTGGGTAGATCTTAGAGGAACCAACAGCCTGAACCCATACCATAAAACATAAAATATCTTCCTATTTTGATCTCATTGTATTTTTTTCAGGTACAATATATATTTAGTTCTTCATTCAATAGCACTAAGTTTCTATGAGTTCAGCCTATTATTTTTACTTTTTCAAATATTTCATTCTTTCACAGATTTCATAATAAAATCCAAGCTATGTATCATTACTTTCACTGGTTTTCATAACGTGACCCATTTTAGTAATTCTAGGGTCATTTTTCAAATAATTGCTCTTTTGAACTCTGTACTCTCACCACATTCCATATCCCCTGTTTGTTTGACACTACACAGCCTCTGACTTTGAGGTCTTCCTGCGTGACATTTCCATCAATTTCTCATGCATGGCTCTTTATGGCTTTGCCCTATTGATTTTTCAAAATTCAAGTGTGACATCAGGTTTTCCACAAATTCCTCTGAATCATGTAGCTAGAAGTGTTGTCTGTTCTATTCTTATTCAAAGTCTTTTCCTCTACCCATTTCCTGGAGAAATGTGTGTGTAAACATAGCCATTTATTAATATTCCTTATGTTGAAGATGAGAAATCGGCATTTCAACATCTTATGAGTCTTACTATTTTTAGTAGTCACTTCAGGAGGAATTTCTCAAATGATAGTGGTTAGAATGCATGTGTTAGGCATGTTGAAAGGACTCCTGAGGCTTTAAGCAGAAGTTCTGTACTCTTCTTCTGATAGGTTAGGGCCTGTGAGACAAGACAGCTATACGCGTGAATTGCTGCACTTCCATAGGAGCTTTCCCTGCGCTGGAGGAAGTCCGTAATGAAATATATTTTTGTACAATGAAATCATGGCCTTTCCTTGTTTCAGGACTTCCTGGCCACTGGGATGGTGTCACCCATTTGTAAAAAGTTAATAGATGCTCATGGCAAGAAAGGTTTCAGGACTTTTAGCACTCTGCTTTTGAGGACCAGATTTTATTGTAACATCTCTGGTAGATTGAGATGATTTGGATAAGTGAGCCCAGGGAACAAATGAAACAATAAAGAGTTTCTAAAACAGAATTTCATTATAGAAGAGGAAGGACTCGGGACCAGTGTCATGAAGTAGCCAAGACCTGTCACCATGGCATTCCTGTCATTAAGAACATGGTTGAGCATGCCAACATGTAAAATTCTCTGTACATAGAGTTGTATCATTAAAATAAGATACCCTGGAAGCTCAGGTTAGTTGGGGGAAAACACAAACAGCAATCAGGGGCTCTGACAGACCACCCGATTTCTGAACATGACAGTTGAATTTTTTTAAGGTCAAGTCAGGCAAACAGAACTGACACTTTGCAGGCTTCAGGTAAAGCAAAGCGCTGGAACAGGAAGGATCACATGAGTTGAAGTCTCTGGTTGGAATGATAGCAGCAGTGATTGTGGCACCATCTTCTTTGCTCTTCCTGGGCCATAATGGTGGCCACTCCAGCGCTGGCTACGGCAGCCTGGCAGGAAGACCAGCAGGTCCACATCACCCGCTAATTTGTTTAGCTTTTGCATTATAGGAGATAAAAGGTCCAATACCCCTTTCCCCTATTAAGTCTAAAATTTTCTCTAGTGAAGAGTTTAAAAATATATGTATATATTATATATATTTAAGAAATATATATTATATTTACTTTTTTCTACACAATGATTGCAGTGATTTTCTGTATTCATTGTTCCATTTTTAGGATCTACAGAGAGTCTAGCCAAGGGTAGAGATTGAGTATATATTCATGGAAACAATGGAAAAATAAAAAGCAGGCTTCCCAGAATGTGAAATGTATTTAGATTGTTTTAAAATATTATTATTAAATTGTAGCTTTGATGAAAATTAAAATTTTATGCAACTATATAAAATATATGGATAAACCAAAAAGACGCAGACTTTAAAAAATTTTAAAAAGTATGTATATGAATAATTTAAAAATATACTGAGTAATTTGGCTAAAGATCCTTAGTACATGTAATAAATAGAACTGAACTGGTAGTTTTATAACTTTTCTTCCAGAATTAAAACTATAATTCATCAGATAAGTTTTATAAATGTTTAAAATCCCATTTGTATCATCTCTTTTTGATTTATAAACCAGACAAAGAAAAATAATGTTCAGGGCATGTTTTATGAAGCTGTGCACATCTCTACATATACAGGTGCATAAATACGGCCTCCTGTGGCTGAATAGTTTCAGAGCTCTTTCAACTTTGTGGTTGAATAGATAGATTCATTAAAATTTTGGGGGATGATGGGGTAGCTTCAGGGTCTAAGTGCCTGCTGGGCAAGCACAAGGACCAGGTTTGATTCCCAGTACTACATGCCATACTGACCCTGTGTAGGCCAAACACCGAACCGGGTGTGATGCATGCCTGTAATCCCAGCACTGCGAAGGCTAAGACAGGAGGATCACTGGGAGTCCAAGCTGCATAGAGAGACCCTTTACCAAATAAGTACTTAATTGATTCATTAACAATTTATAGATTTTAAATATATAAATATTTTAAAATTATACTCAAACCTAGAAATATATAGCTTAGTAAAAAAATAAACAAGTAATTAGCAATTATGTCTGGAATATTGTTCAAATTATTTTCAGTAGTTATCTTTTTTTCTTCTTTTTTTTTAAAGAAATATATTTGCATATACACAGCATAGTTTGGATAATTGTCCTGCTGTTTTCTGCTAATCTAATGCCAGTAGCTTTCTGAGCAAAAATTATAATGTACTTGTGGTCAAATATAACACAAATTTTATTTATGATTTTTGTTCATATTGTCCTTTTTATTTTTACTTTTTATTTTTCATGTATTTGGTACAGGTCTCACTGTACAGCTCGGACTCATAGTGATCCTCCTCTTTTCAGCCTCCCCAGCACTGGGATTATAGGAGTGGGCCACCATGCTGGGACTCAGTCTACACTGTCATTTTTAAAATGAATATTTTACCATAAAAGTCTGTAAATGTTTGCTAAAATTTTCTCTTAGATGAACTTTTACTTCTTTTCAACTAAAGCTTCAAATCATCTAAGTTTATTATGGAACATTTTGAAAGGTAAGGATATTGTTTTCATTTCAGTAAATATTTATGAAGAGGTTCATGGACTAAAATTCTTCTTGTATATTCATGGAATAAAATGCTTCTTCTATAATTGCTGTATCTCTTCCAAATAATATGAATCTTCCTTTTAGTTGGTTGAATAAGTTTTTTGTTAGAGATTTTTCTGTTATTTTGCAAATGCAGAGTTATATTAAATTGATGTAACTTGTCTTATGATGTAGGAATAACATAGCAGACTCCCTCATTAACTGCATCTCACAAAAATAATGCACAACGAAATGCAACCTAAATTCTCTCTTGTGCTTATCCATGTGGGGAGGTAGTGGAAATTTTTGTTTGTTATGCCTTTTTGGTATTTATTAATACATGTTTGCAATTCATGATGGTACACTCTTTTGCAGAGTTGAAACATGAACATAATACATTTTAATTTCTTTCTTGCCCCTTTTCCCTTTCCTCTTGCCCCTCTCCATCAATCCCTTGATCCACTTCCTTTTTAGGGAATTGTATCAATGTAAAAATACATTAGTTTACTCTTCTCTTTCATTCATTAGAGTGTCAACTAATACAGTATAGAATAAATAAGAAAAAAAATTGAGCTACGTGCACAGTGTGAAATATATAAAGATACATTTCCTATTGCTGTTGCTAAATTTACCTTGTTAATTTACTAGCTTAAAACAACACAAGTATATTCACTGACCTGGAGGTGTGAGGTCCACGTCAGGTTTCATGTTTGAAAATTTTACTTTATAGAGAAGAGTAAAGACAAGGTAGAAGGTATGTTTGGAAATGAGCATTTCTAGTTGGTACAACTGACGCTGATTGCTCCTGGGTCTATTGCTTATGTTGTGCACATTACCGTGTAAGCAGAATCTGGGAATGAGCACTGGGGTCTCTAACCCATCATGTAAATTTGGTTTTGAGGGAAAAATGGTAACCTTCCCTCTCATTTCTGCCAATTGGCCTGTAGCCGTCCTTACCACTACGTGCTAATTTGATAAAACTGGCTAGATCATACAGTATATTCTGTTCAAGTAACCCATCAAGATTATTTGCATTTTATTTCTGCATAACTTCAAACTTTCATTTCTATTGTTAATTTATGTGTGCATTTAAATTTGTATATGCTTGTGTGTGTGCTTGTGATTGAGTTATCTCATGCTCTTTCATCACTGGAAAGATGATAGATAGATAGATAGATAGATAGATAGATAGATAGATAGATAGATGGATGGATGGATGGAT
>NDGM011255007.1:2273-27651 GCA_002564305.1 Octomys mimax | reverse complement strand
GATTGAACTCAGACCCTTGCACTTGCCAGGGAAGTGCTTATTCTACTGAGCCATCTCCCCAGTACTAGAAGCACAATTTCTAATAGCTAAAACTTGGAAACAACTGAAATGCTAATCAAACCATCAATGGATAAAATAATATGCTATTATTAAACAATGGAGTAGTACTCAGCTACAAGGACAGACAAACTTGAGCTTCTACAGAGGTGAATGGTTGTTTGATCAATCTTACATGCTATATCTAGTAATTTAAGCAACCACTTTGAAGACAACAATATGCAATATAATAAACATTGTTAACTTCCTACCATCTTGTTTTGAAATTCTGTACCATGTTTATTGTTTTTTATTCTTAAAATGTGACATCACTTCAATCTACAAAACATTATGCTCTTCAAATGTTTTATCAATCTGCACACCACAGCTTTATTAACCTTCCTTCTGTTCCTTCACAGTTATGAGCCCTGACTTCTAACAACAAAGATTAGTTTACCTGTTTTTCTACTTTCTACAAATGTAATAATTTGGTGTGAAAAATATTATAACTATTGGCCCTGTGTGCACTGTCATATTATAGCCGTTATTTAAATCTCTACTTCTGGGGATCTGATTATGTGCAACCAGTCTCTTACTTTCCATAGTATTCTTTAATCACTTTCATATTTTCTTCTCCCCATTCTGCTTTCTGTGTTATTCTCTCTCTCTCTCTCTCTCTCTCTCTCTCTCTCTCTCTCTCTCTCTCTCCCTCTCATGGAACTGGGGATTGAACCCAGGCCCTTGCGCTTGCCAGGGAATCTCTTATTCCACTGAGCCATCTCCCCGGCCCCTGTTATTTTCTCTATTACCATTTCACTGATTATCCTTATAGCTATGTCTAACTTTATGTTTAGTCTATTCAAGTACTTTTTCAAAAACGTATTTCCATTTCATAGATTTTATTTTTAAAAGTTATTGGACCGTTTTTGATAGGCTCCCTCACTCTCTCTCTTATCCCTTATCCCAAACACACAGAAAACAAGTGGTCTCTCTTTTATTTTCCCTTTTTTATTCTGTATCTTTAGGTCTTCAAGTAATTTGCATAATGATAACTTACTGTTTCCACCTGATCATTCTGGATTTTGAAAACGTTGGTTGCATAATTTGCACACTTTTTGTGTTGACTGTCACTTATGAAAGCTCATTTCTGTTTTTGCTTATTAAATTTTCACTGTACATGTTTTATGGAGGATTATCTGTAGGAATTAAGAGCATAATTGAGCAATATTTCAACTGCATAGAAGTTTTGCACCCCACAAGGTAAAGGGACAGTGCTGATTTGGGGCCACTTAGCTCTCTTTAATGACTTTATGATTAATGCTAGAGCTTCAAGCTCTGTCCTACATTCACTGTACCTTAAGGCACAGATCCAGGATGGCCTATTGATGATGGTGTCCACTTGGAGGTGACTCTCTCTCTCTCTCAAGAGTTTCTGCCCCATTTGTGTCTGGTGCTTATTGATTTCTGTTCTAGTCACTTTTTCTCCCTTTAGGAATATATTTTGTGTTTAGGAAACTCAACCACTTATTAAAAACTACATTTGTTCTAATTTAACCAAAGTCTAGTCTCATTTTAACTGAAGGAGCTTTCAGGGTAGTTGATTCACTCTGTAGTTCTATATTTGTTTTTCTTTGTTCTTTAAGATGATGCCATTTAATTTTTGAGGCTTCAACATAGTAATTTTCACAGTTAATTATTAGTTAAAATAATTTAATGTACATGGAATGTGTAAAAATGTATATAATATTTGCCAGTTGGCTATTATTCCAATGAATATCTAAATTTCTTTTAAAATTAAACCAAAATTTAAAGAAATCACTGGAGATTCAGGTATTAACTACCAGTGATAATGATTTCTATAATTGAAGGTCCTTTTTTTTCTTATTTTAATAATATTGTTTGAAAGGTTCATTTGCATTTCCAGTAAAAGCACTTAGGTACATGCAAACCAATGGTAAATTGTTTGTGGCATATTTATTAGTTTTCATTTTCTTTAATTATATCTATTTATTATTCAGAAGATTTCCTTTGGAGATCATAACTGGAATAAACACAAAGCCCATTTAACATCCAATTTAATTTTTTTAGATTTTTCTCTGACTAAAAGGAAAGATTTTTGGTTGCACCTTCATACTATTTATTAATTAGTTTCATTTAAAACATTAATATTTGTAAGTTTTTTATGTGTGATACATGTATAGCTATCAGGCCTGAAAACAAAACTATAGTTGTTTATATAAAAGCTATAACAACCAATAACTACTTCAAATATAATTGCAAATAATCCATAAAGGATGTAATTTAGCATATTTGCTTCTCATACATACATACATACATACATGCAATACAATCTATGTGATCAAAACATGCTAGAGCTTAATAAGAATAGAAATCACCACTGACATCGTTTTCTTCCTCAGGCAGAAGATATTTTCATGGTAGGATAGAAAAATAATTATTTCAGAAAAGCCTATGCCAATGAATTTCTGTGGTTCAGGTAAGCAACTATTTTTAGTATATGGGCTGCTGACGTGAGCAAGACGTGACCAACTTTTGTTGAGAGATAAGAGTGTTTTGTGTGGATAGTTGAACAGTTCCTTTGTTTCAAGAATGAGTTTCGACATTTTGCATAAAAGAAGTCAGAATGTCTATGCAAATGACTTAGAGCTTCCTGTAAAGATCCAGTGCTCAGCTGTTGCTGCTGTGCTGTGCCAAACAAGCAGATAGGCTGGCATTATTTTCTTGACTTTTTGTATTTGTTGATAATTGTTGTAATTAATTTTTAATATGAGGACTTATAAAGGATTACTTGGGGATTTAACTAACCAAACTGGTATTAATGAAGCACGAACTGTCCAAATATTCTTCTTATATCAAACTTTACTAAGCAGTAATAACTCTTTCCTAATCAAGGACTGATCCTTGAGCATTTGGGAAATAAGATCTTCATAGTGATCACCAATGATGTGTTCACACAGTGTTGACGAGCGGAGCTCAATTTATTAGATCAAAACAACTTCTTCTTTTTAAATGCAGAAACTATCATTTAATAGACATGTGCTAAACATGCTAAATTCTGAGAATGTTATTTCCATGTTTATAATAGTAAAACTACCAAAGAACCTGTTAAAAATGTAAATTTTTTACAATATCAGATGATATCCATACAAATTTTTACATATTATCAGTGATTTCTGTGCCTATTTTTACATATTCATATTTATGTGTTCTGATTTTTCTTGTCCAAAAGAAATGGAAAATTTAATAGCTTTTCCAAAGTCATGGAAAATTTGTGCTCAAAATATGAATTCATCATTATATTTCCTATATTTACAATTTATAATCAAATTTCTTTGGAGAGGAGGACTGCCTTGTTAACTAGAAAAATAACAAAGTAATAAAACGTATCATTTATTAAGAGCCAAAATGCCAAAAACTATGTTTAAGGCTGCACTAACATGACTTTATTTAATCCTTGCAACATTCATAAGTTTATTTATCTTTATAAAAAAATTGGTACAACAGAGAACAAATAACTTGCCAGAAACCCATATCCTATTATGTCTGAAACAAAACTAAACTGCAGCATCAACTGTATGCACACCTGGCCTTTCTCACAGTCTACGCATGTCCACAGGGCTTAGCACTTGGTGCACTCAACAGGAGATACACACCCTGAGGGGTGTGAAATACACATGTACATCAACTGGTTGGTTCCCAATGAATTAACTATTGCATGAACTGTAAAATGTAATCTGGAGCAAAGAGGAGGCTCATTGGATGACAGATACAATAATGTGAGTTGCTATCAATTGTTTTCCTAAGCTTGAAGGGGAACTTTGGAAAATAGGATACATCCGATGTGTCAGATGGACAATGAAAGATCCAAGGGATAAAGAGAAACCATTCAGCCTTGCCAACTTTTTATTTCCTTTCTCTTATTCCTGTCAAGGACTGGCTCTGCTTCATGGCAGAATAGTTTTCTAATCCTTGTCTACAAAGCCCCACACATTCCCTAATCAAAAACTTGATTTGGTGCCAACTTCTCTAAGGCGCCCTATCTTGATGATAGGTTGGATAAATGCTTTCTCTGCTGCACTTTGACAATAGCATCCCCCAAGCACCCTTCCTTTTAGAATTTTAAACATTTTCCTCAAAATTGAAAAAAACGAAAATTATTTCTGATTTTTAAAAAAAATTTAGAACTAATTTTTATTAGTTTTATTGCAAAACAAATAGCAATGAGATAGTTTCAAAACTGATTAGTAAGACAGTTTCAATAATTAATACATTGCATATTGTTGTCTTTGTAGTGGTTATTCATAGTACAAGATCTTGTCCAAACACTATTAGTACAAATCTTTTTTTCTCATTGAATTAAGAGAAAGTAACTGTGTATCTATCCTAATTATTTTGTATATAAAGATAAAAATGGTCATTCGTTTTTATCTCTTTTTTTGTTTAGTTTTGTTAGAGATGAGTATTCCATTGTCATTTAAATATTGTGAGTGTGTGAATTCAGCAAAATATTCCAATATAGTCCAGTAGTCCATAATAGTAGTGGATTATCTGTAGGATTTATCATCTTGTTTTGTGTGATGTAAATCCAGACCATTTCTGGACTGCTTTGTATAACATGAAGGTCAAGAACATACTTAGTGCCTAAATGACCAATTTGGTACAATACAGGCTGTAAGATGTAAAATGGTTTTGGAAAAGAAATGGTGTACAGTTCTGAAAGATCGGGTCATTTCTTTATACATAACCATGGCACAACATCTTGGCCATGGTGTGCTGCTGACCATGGGGCCATCGTGGCAGGGGATGCACAGGGTCATTGGAGGAGACTCCATGTAGCACTGGAGTGATGCTAATCCTTCAAAGGGAATGGAGGAGGAAACAAGTGTCTATGTTACAGATCACAAGAATTTCAAAAGAGAGGGTCTCAATTCCCTTTTATCAAAATACACATCTCTCCTTTTTTCTTTGTGCATTTTTAAGACTCTGAGAAAAACAGAGCAAGTTTGAAGGTCCTGCAGAGAATGTAGTTCTGCAGAAGGAACCAGGATCTGGAGCAGGAAGGGATGTGGGAATGGGATGCTGAGTGGTAAGAGCTTGAGTGCTGGGGAACAGGGTGTCTTATTGTCGGATATTTGCTTCCTTCCTTAGGCTTCATAGGATCTACTCTCCAGTGCAATCATTTTGACAGATGTTATGTTGAGAAATGCTTAGACCATGAGAACAGAGCCTGTGTGAATGGAAACAGTGTCCTTATAAAAGACATGCAAAGCAGACTTTTCCCCCACCACTTCTGCTTTGTAAGGAATGAGCAAGACGAGAGGAACCATGGTGTACAGCCCCTCACCAGGCACCAAGTCTGCAGGTGCCTCGAACTGGTTTCTCTGCCTCCAGAACTGCAATAGCTTTGTATCATTTCTAAATTACTTGCTTTAAGGTTTTTTTGTATAGATACACCTAAGCAGACAAAGATATTGAAATCTGACCATCCAGAGGGAAATAAAATATTCAGATTGAGAATTGTGTCCTACTTAATTAATGCACCAGCATTCTTAGACTTACTGTCTGACAGCCAGACCTCTTTTGTATCCTCATATTATAAAAGTATCTACAAGTAAACTACACACAACATGGGAGAGGGAAAAAAAGATTTTTATGGCTTTGAAAATCATGGAAATTCTCAAGAACATAATCACATATGAGAAATTCCTAGGTAAATTGTTTTTGTCCTTTGATTGTTGTGATAACTAAATAGTCACAGGCACTAGCCAAAATATTAACCTTTTCCTAAATTGTTAGAAATTTTGCTTTTAACAGTCGCATCTGACACACAGGCATTCATCTCAGCAGCTTAGCAAATATACCCCATTGGTCTGACCGAGGCAGGCTCCATCCATCACGGCTGCAGGAGGAAGGCATCCTTTGTGGAATCCTTCAAAGGGCTGTGGCAAGTTCACGTTTGCCTGTTGGTGGCAGAGTGTGTTGCATTTGTCTGGCAATTGACGGGGACTCCCCACCAAGTGCGAAGGTGCAAGTAGCACACCTAGCAGTGCGCACACAAAGGAAGATCAAGTTGGTCTTCCCCTGTCCTCAGCGCTTCGAACTCACTGATCTCAGCAGAGTGTCTCTCTCGCCTCTCTGACAGCCACTCACTTCCCAGGCCTGCTGGGCTTGCAGACTGCCTTCCTATTGTATGTGTGTACAGACTGATTATAAGTTCACCACTTTCCGCTGCCCTTTTGTACAGTGTATTATCTATGACAGATGAGTGCAATAAAATGAGTCAATTTTTTCCCCTCTAGCAGACAGTACAGTGAGTTCTAACCAACAAAGGCACATTGAGGTAAATCTTTAACAGTATCACCACATTGACTTTCATTTTCACCTTCCATTCACTGATTTTTATCCTGGGAGTTGTAAAACATAGTTTCACAAGGTGACTGTGCTCTAGTCCTCAGCAGAATTAGTTGCACTGACAAGAGCTTTCTCTTTCACAGATACCCCATCACTGCTCAGCCTTGTTCGTCTCTCTTTCCACAAATTTTATTTTATAGATAAAAGCTCAGAGTTTCAAAAGATGAAAAACTTTCAAAAAAAAAAGTCAAGCTTTCATTTTCTAGAGATAACACGACACTGGAAACTATCGGTAAAATATGATGGAATATTTAATGGGAAGAGAAAATGTTCTCTGTATATTGAATTCTATGACAGAACACGTATGTAATTTTACACAGTTTTATTCTCTCTGTGTAGTGTATGTAGTTGCTTGCTTTTCTTTTAAAAATTTATGAAGATGCTTAGATTTGTAAGATTGAGACATTTGTGGAGGCAAAAAGGAAAACAAACAATGTAAAAAAATAGCAAATACCATATGGTTTTTATTTTAGACTGTTTATTCAGCATATGCAGAAACCAATTTGAAAATAAAAGATTTGTACAAGTTTGTCATTTCCTGTGGTGTCTTGCTAGTTTTGTTCTACTGAAACAAAATGTCATAAACTGAGTGGCTTATAAGCAACAGACATTCCCTTCTCATAGTTCTAGAGGCTCCCAGGTCCAAGGTCAAGTTTCCAGCGGGTTCAGTGTATGGTGGGGGCTCTTCCTGGTCCCACAGGGTATGAACAGGCCATGTGCATGGTCCTCTTTAGAGGTGAACCTCAATTAGAAGGGCTCCATCTGCCGGACCTCTTCACCTCCCAAGGAATTAACTCCAAAAACATCATCCTGACAACATGTAAATGTGGGGGTTGGGCATTCAGTGGACCAAGTGCATTCATTACAGCAAGGAAAGATATTTTAGAGCGGAAGTGGCAGACAAGAAACCACCACTCTAACATAATAATTTCCAATTTGGTAAGACATGGGCCATTTTAAAGCAACTGTGGTGCTCTGTATAAAGGGTACACTTCAAAGCACCTTTACAGAGTTACTCATAAAGGTTTCCCTTGAAATGGAAGACACAGAACCTGCAGAACTAGTATTATTTTCTATTTAACTTTAAAATGGCAACTATAATTTTCCTTGCAAATTGTTGATACTTCAAAGGACAGTTATTACACATGCTTTTTGGATCATTCCTTTCTTCATTGATTGAATCCTTCTATTCCATTGCTCTCACTCAGGAATAATTCGCTTTCACCACCCTCAGTGACCAGGAATCTCTGTAGAGAGCTCTTGACGGAGCACGTTAGTCTAGGAAGATGGACAGGAATAGGTCAAGGAAGGAGCTTTAGAAGATCACACTGGAGAAACAAAGAGCTGAAATAACAGAAACCAGTGCATTAGAAAGGTGATCTGGGAGCTGATATTTTCAAGAGAAATAGAGACATGTGACAAAATCTGAAGTTCAGATAGAGGGAATACTAAGCAATTTATATACAAAAACAACATAGTAAAATCTGAATTCTCTGTAGAACTCGTTTCACAGGTACCAGCACCTATAAAAACCGCTTGTGCCTTTGAGAATCTTGTTCTTGAGATCTAATAAATTTGTGCCTAAACAAGTCATGAGTGTATTCTTGATGTTACCAGTAGTAGGATACTAATATCATTGAAAGATCAATAGCATCTATCCTGAGTAGCTAGCCATGTTTATCAGATCTAATATTG
Source organism: Octomys mimax (assembly GCA_002564305.1). NCBI lineage: Eukaryota > Metazoa > Chordata > Mammalia > Rodentia > Octodontidae > Octomys > Octomys mimax. Next base: position 19,488 of record NDGM011255007.1, on the reverse strand, counting down.
GAAGAATTTCATATTTATTCTGTATATTCATTTAAGAATTAAAACATTTGTTGTTTGTTGTAAGATAGATGATCCATGTCTATAAACAGTAATTGTTATAAATTGAAAATTGAAACATTGTCAAATTTAGCAATTATAAAATTATAGGAACACAAAACTCGGTTAACTTGGATTTCAGATAAAAATAAATAACTTTTCAGTATGTCTCATGCAGTAGTAAAATATACTATTTGTTGTTTTTCCAAAATTCCAATTTACCTGGGTTTATTTATCCAATTAATTTAGAAATTATGAAAAAAATGAAAATATTAAATGTTTAGATTATTTGCTATGCATTTACTTTAAATATTGTAGAATAAAAATTAATCCATTTTTAAATACTATTTACCATGATTTACCCATTCCTTTAACAACAGCTACTTAAACTGTTCCCAGTGTTTTACTATTACAAACAAGTGAATACCCTCATGTGTATGTCTGTAGACTCATCTCTGAGAATTTCTTTAAGTATATATATGGAAACAGAATCACTAGGTCACATTTTATGTATATTTTCAATTTCAAAAATCGATTGCTAACAAATTGACTTTCCACCAGCAATGTCTGAGATGACTCATCTGTGCTTACATTGTGAACACTGCAGATAGCTGTGCAGACTAAGCACCTGCTGAGGCAAGCGCAAGCACTGGGGTTTGATCCCTGGCACCACATGCCAAGCTGACCTCAATCCCTGGAGCACTGAGCCAGTCATAGAGAATGGGCGTGGTGGCGCACACCTGTACTCCCAGCGCTGTGGAGGCTGAAAACAGGAGGATCAGTAAGTATGTATAGTGAGACCCTGTATCAAATAGAACAAATAAATAAATAAATAAATAAATAAATAGAAAACACCAGAAAATCCCCACTAATGAACAACTAGGATTTTCAGAGCTTAAATTTTTGCCAATCTTGACTGCAATTAAATTTGCATTTTTTTGATTATCAGAGGTTAGACATGTCATTATTTATTTATCTTTTGCCCTCCTGATAGTCTCTTCAAATGCATTACTTTCATCTGTTATCTACCCATGTGCTAATATCACACTTAATTCTATACACTCATCAAATAAAATTTTGTAGTGGAGCATTTTTTTGGCCTGAATGTGTGCTTGGCTCTACAGAAACCAAAACAAAATGGAGTCACGGGGCTGGAGAGATAGCTCTGTGGTCTAAGTACCTGCCTTTTATTCATTCTTCATTCTTTCCACTTCCCCTCCTCTCTCTTCCTCCTTCTCCCTATCTCTGGGTTTGAAAGCTCAAGGACCAGGGTTTAATGCCCAGTACTGCAGGCTGTGCAGGCTCCAAGAATCTGAACAGGCCACCAAAATGGGGCGTGGTGGCACATGTCTGTAATTCAAGACCTGGGTAGGCTGAGACAGGGTGATCACTAAGAATCTGAGCTGCATAGCAAGATCCTGTACCAAATAAATAAATAAATAAATAAATAAATAAAATTAAAAACGGAGTCAACCATGCTGAAGTTTCACACTACTTAGCCAAAACTAAGATTTGTATGTAACTTTCTCAGAAAATAGGAAAATTGCCTAATCTGCTTTAATGTTCCCAAGAACAGTTAACTTATTGTGCTGTGCTTCTGCTATCTTTGACTTTTCTCTGTCTATAAAACTAGCCTTAGTCCAAGTCACTAAAACAATTTGATTTTATGGAGTGAAGTATTGCTTAATTCTAGAATCACAAGTAAAAGTCAATGAAGATCTTTAAATTTTTCGTGATTTTGTTTGTTGACCTTATCTTAGGTCACATTCTCTAGATGCAAGGAGTGAAACCATTCTTTTCCTTTCTTTTTAATTAGTACATTTTTTGCAGTATGTAATGATTATATTCAGGCTGGACAGTGGATAAGTACACCACAGACACATCTTCGTTCTTTCTGCTTCCCTTCCTCTGTCTTCCTCCTTCTCTTCATCTCTGGGTCCCTTTTGCGTTTGCAAAACACCGTCTCCATTTCCCATACCAGGAATTTATAAAGGTGCACCTTCAGAAGAGACCAATGAGGTGGTAATGACGGGGAAGCGGGAGACGTTCCGCAGCAACAGGCCTTAGGGTGTGACTGTCCCCCTCCGGACGCCTCCAGGAACTCTGGGATGTCAGCGGGATAGCAGGTTGAGTCTGTCCCCGCAGCTAGCGCGGACCTCTGCATCTCTGCCAGGAGGATCTTCGCCCCGAGTTACACCGAGGAGAGCAAGCACTCTCAGATACCTGCCCAGTCACCTCGCCGCAGGGCAGCTCTATTTGCCCAAGGGTAAGCCTGCAAAAACTTGCAGAAATCAGTGTTTAACAATCATAGCAGTGAGTACAAAGACGTGTGGGAACTTGAGAGGGGCATCCGTTGTGTTTTCTACAATTACTGTAGCTTCATTTTTAATATTTGTAACGGAAAGAGCTTATATCTATGAATTTTTCTTATTCAAATGGAACTTGATTATTCTTGAACCTTTATATTTCCATATGAATTTTAGGGTCAGCTTAGCAGCTTTGAAAAAAATATGACTTCTGTTTATTTAACTATTTTTTTGTTCACTAATGAAAGAGAACTGTATCTTTATATGTTTGATGCTATTTTGTTAGAGTTATTTAGTTTCCTCAAAGTTCATACTATTAATATGAATGAAGTAAATATTTAATGTAATATCTAATTAATAGTTGCTGCTAATAGTTGCTGCTACAAGGAAACATCACTTTTAAATATCAATGCAGAATTCAGCAATTTTGCTTAACACTTATTAGTTCTAACATTTTGTGTAAATATATTTTCTAGGCATTTGAAGTTTTATTTCTTGTATCCAATATTGCATTAGGTACAAGTGACAGAAGATGTTGTAGTACGTGACCTGGTAGTGTTTTGTTTTCTTCTTGAATTTAAAGGGATTTTTTTTTCTGGTGTTTAAGTGCTTATTTATTTATTTATTTGTTTGTTTATTTGGTACAGGGTCTCACTAAACTGTTCAGACTTGTAGTGATCCTCCTGTCTCAGCCTTCTCAGTGCTGGGATTACAGACGTGCACCACCATGCCTGGTTTCAGTAGCAGGCAAGGCATGCCCAGGGTTCTGGGCCTGGCATAGCATGCATTTCCTGGGATTGAACCTAGGTCCTTACACTTGCCAGGCAGGTGCTTAGACTCTGGGATATCTCCCCATCCCTGATGTTTAACTTTATAACTATTTTTCAGGTTAGTGTCATTGTATTAGTATACTACGTTTCTATAAGGGTTTTGTTGCTGACATTGTTTTATTTTATTTTCAACAAAGGAATACTGGATTCTTTTCAATTTTTTAAATCTCTATATATACTGTGATGTGAAGTTAAGCTAAATTGTCCCTTGATTGGCTGGGGAATCAGCTAGAACATTGGTACAGGGTGTCTAGGTGAATCATGGAGGTGTGACTGGGGAGACTGCCTGGTCCTTGTCCTTTTTTCTCTGTCACTTCCTCTCCTCTCTTAAATTGGAATGTCAAGTATTTTGTTTTGGAAATAGGAAAGTTGACCAATTCATAAAAAGGCAAAATGCTTTCCTACTTTAGTCATGTAATAAATTCCATCAATACATTTCTTAAAGTTAATCGTTATCAATCACTCCTGGGATAAAACAGTAGACCACAAATTAAGATTTATTTGTTTATTGTTGAACTTTGTTTGCAGATATCTTGCTTTTGAAGTTTGGAGTCATGTTCATAGGTAAGATTGAGACATAAATTTTCTTTCTGATGGTTTCAATTTTAAGGTTTCTCTAATAGCATACAATAGAGAGAACCTTAGTTATTTTCTTTATATTCCTCAAATATTAAGTAGAAAATAGATATATCCTCATGTATGATAATATTTACAATAAGTATTTTCTGTTCATTATTGATTATTTTAGTCAAATTAACTTTGATTTTTTCTCCACTTAATCACTTTGTTCTAAGAGAATCATGATGCTATCTCAAATAATAGTTTTATTACTTTAAAAATTCTGTCAGTTAATGCCTTATATGTTATGGTATAAATTACATAACATTCAAATTAATAAATGTTCATTATGAATTATATCTTTTATTAAGTAATATCACTATCAAATGCAAGAAATTTTTGTTGCATCCTTTTCCTCCAATATTAAAACTGACACATAGTTTTGGGGCCGGGGAGATGGCTCAGTAGGATAAGCGCTTCCCTGGCAAGCACAAGGGCCTGAGTTCAATCCCCTGTTGTGAAAAACAAAACAAAACAAAACAAAAAAACCCATAATTTTTCTTTGTAGCACAATTTCACTCTTTCTCTCTTCACATTTTATGCTCAGTCTTCTGTGTCATGTACTTTATGTATCTATTATAAAATTAATACACCTTAATATTAAAATCATTCTATTAAACTGAGAATCTGTAGGAAAAGATAGGCTAACTATATCAATATTTGTTATGTTTACTGATGTATTTGAAATATTTCCCTATTTTATCTTGTTTCATCACATTTATATTATCATGGTTTTAATTTTTAATTTTTATCATTCTTTCTTTTCTTTATTCAATTAAATTTCTTTGCCTTTTTTCTCTATTGCTTTAGAAAGTACCTATTATGCTACTGAGCTTTCACATAGCTATTTTAAAATTGACTAATAATATTTCATGTTAAGGGCATAATATTTTAAAGTAATAAAAGTAGAGAGTATAATGGTGATTACCAAAGACTATGGTAGCTAGGGGAAAGATGGGTGGCTAGTAAATGTTGATCAAAGAATACATAGTTATATGTAGAAGGAATAAATTACCGAAGGTTTATTTCACAATAAGTTGACTATAGTTAAGAGCAATATATGTTATATTCCTGAAAAAATTTTATTATTTATTTATTTATTTATTTTTCCGGCAGAACTGGGGATTGAACTCAGGCCCTTGCACTTGCCAGGAAAGCACTTATTCTAGTAAGCCATCTCCCCAGCCCCCTGAAAAATTTTTAGAGTCATTATGCCCCCTTACTGCAAAAATGATAATTGTGAAGTCATATGTTGTTAATTAGCTACAGTAAACTATTTCTCAATATCTATGTATCTATTATATTTAGCTTTTAAATAATTCTTAAGTAATTATTCCTAATTTTTATTTTATATTGTATCGTATTGTATTGTATTTTTTAGTACAGTGTCTACAGGGTCTCACTATGTACATCAGCCTCGTAGTGGTCCTCTTGTTTCCATCCTCTCCAGCTCTGGGACTACAGGCATACGCCACCATGCTCAGTCTCAATCATTGTCTCAGCTTGCCCCATGGGCAGGGCCAGCACTGCATGCTGGGGATTGAACCTCAGGCCTCTGAGTCTGCCTAAGTAGGTGCTTCAATCCGCTGAGCTATCTGGCCTATTCTTGATTTTGAAAATCTCAAATTTCGTATTTGTTAATCTCTCTCCAGCAGTTAGCAACAGGTGTTGCCTCCCTGGTTGTGTCCTAAAGTTTCTACCATTTCTTTCATTATTTTGCTTCCTTTGCTTCTTATGTCCATTCCATCCTCATTGTTTCTATTGTCTTCTTCTTAGGTTTCTTGTTTTTATCAAACCTTTGTGAAGAGTAAATCTCTGTCCATATTTCAATAGATCTATTTTATATATGTCTTCTTGAACAATTATTTAAGAATAAGTGTTACACTGGCAGTTATTTTCCTATGCCCTTTGAAGATATTCCAAGACTTTCTGATTATTTGAATATTCTACATTTTCTTATGATTTTTAAATCTGTTTTTGCAGCCACATCTAGGCATGTTTAACTTTTTCTACTTTGTATTCATGTTGCTTCTTTTCTTAGCATTTCAGTCTTTCTGTGTTTCTAGAAAGCCTTAACAAGTATTTCTTCAAGTCTTGCCTTTCTATAATCCCTTTTAATATTTACTTTCTGAAAATTCTTTTAACATATATTGGACCTTTTTCCTTTATTTTCTATTTCTCTTGACTATTCTGTCATGCATATTTTCCAGGTCTTCGATGCACTGTGTAATAAGTCACTTATTGTTGGCTGTTAGTACAACATACCTGAAACACACAACTTGAAGGGTAAAATATTTATTTTGGCTCATGATTTCAGAAGTTTAAGTGCATATACAGTTGGCTCCAAGACAGCCATGGCAGATACACAAGCTACTTATCTCATGGCAGCCAGGAGGCAGGGTTGGAAAGATCTAGGAAAAGAGGTGCTATGGCCTTTAAAGGCCTGCCTCCAGTGGCCCACTATCCAAATAGGCCTCACCTGCTAATAGCCTCTTCAGTTATGCACTAGACTATGGATGGATCTATCCAGGAGGCTAGCATTAGGAGGATCCAGTCTTCCAAAAACTAACCTCTGAATGCATGACACTTCGAGGGGACATTTTAGGTCTGAACCATAACATGTATTCAGATTTGATTTTGTAGATCTAGATTTTAATTTAATTTGTTGCTTAGTCTCTGTATTGTGGGGGGGGGCATGTGTGCGCTCCTGTGCACATTTATATCTATTGGTAGATTTTTCCTTCAAGGTACTATTGGTTGAAATTCATTAGGTCTAGTTTGGTAATAAACTCTTCTTCAATGATGAATTTCAGTCTGTTTTAAAGCTCTATAACTTTTTTTTATGCATAGATTTTTGCTGTTGCATAAGTTTTAGACCTTCAATTGCTCAGTCTCCTGTTCCTTTTGTTCCACCCTGCTATCTTTGTTTCTCCATGGTGTGTGGGGCTGAAGATTGTGTTGGCTAGAGATCACTGCTAGTTGTAATAATGTGCATGTGTGTGTACACAAAATGTCTTTGTGTCCAGAAAAGTAAACGTTTACCTACAGGATACTTTTATTTAACAGTTGACAAAGTTATTAAAAGAAACATATAAATTTTCCAGTTTGTTATCCAACATACAATAGCTGAGAGATCATTTTCCTACCATCAGTAGCAACTCTCAACATAAATCTAATTTTTTGGATTAAAAAAGTAGACTATCCATGCTTGCTGTACATCTTGAAGTCCTTGAGGAGTTCTTTTGAAAGTCTCAAAGCTTATTTTCTTTCTATAATTCCTAACAACAGACTTCTGTCTTTGGATTTAAAAAATCAAATTATGACATCCCTTCTCAAGAGAGGAAACAGAAGAACATGAGAGGTAAAAATGGATTTATTTGGCATTTAAGAGGCTTTCTAAGACATCTGCTATAAATAATTAGCCTGAATATATCAGATGATAAGTTATTAGGTAATGTGTTATAAATTATAAGTGTGAGTGATAAGAACATATCAAGTTAAAAAGTAATCAGAAAAAAATGTATGCTAACTTGGCACATTTCCAATCTCAGTGACACACATTCTCTTAGTAAGAAATAAGATTAGAGTGGATACTGGCTACATACCAGGCACTATCTGTGAAATTGGATTCAGCAGATATAATTTTGATGTCTACTGCTAGTTTGCAGTTTTAATTTCTTGTAAGTGACATTTTTTTTTCACTCGTACTCCACGCAAATTTACAAGCTAACCTTGGCCTTCAAGGCTACTGGAGGGGGAGTTCTCATTCTCTCTACCACAGACACAGTAATTCTTCAATGTCTTATCCTTTAAACAGGGTATTTAACTATAGACTTAATGTTCTTTGATTTGTGCCTGTTTATGAATTTGCATAGCTTAGGGAAAGCCATTTTCTCCATTCATAAGTGTCACACTTTTCATTTGTGAAAAAAAAAATAATAATGTTTTCTTCCTTTAACACTTTAAGTTTTCGCAAGTTAAACATTTTTACAACATCCTCAGTATAACTATGGAGACATTGTTTTGCAGAAGATAGCCATGATAACCTCCACATAACACATAAGAATTTTCTGTTAATGATTCTGATTCCTACTGGAAACAAAATATAGTTGATCCCAAGTTCATTGAATAAAATAAGAATTCAAAATCAGAATATGTCATTATTTCATATTTACTACATTTAAAATTATAGAATCAGAGTGAATAAATATCCTTCATTCATACTTATAAGGGAAACAAGGTATAAAATTAAAATAAAAATTAGAAATAAAATTTTATAACACATTTGCAATTACGGTCAATGGTTCTTTGAACATTGTCATCTTTAACAATGGTTTAATCACATGGTCCCTGGTACATAACCCAAAATATAACCATGTATATATCTCCATAGAATTGGAGATAATTATAAGCAAGAAGACATACAACTTAGAACTAAGTTTTATCCTTCTATATCAGGCATGCCTTGGGGTACCATCCCAACCTGTGCTCCCTCAAATCAGAAAACCTGTCATCCTATTATCCTTTGAGCTATAGTATAATATTCAATTAGTAATACATTAATATAGGGATTATTATTTGTATAAGAATGTTCCTAGTAGCACACTTGCAGCTTAAATCAATAAATCAACAAGATTATCAAAGATAGAGTTCCTTCCAACATAATCCAAGTATCACTTTAGCCCTCAGGCTTATTCCTTTATGGACATAGACCTTAGAGTTCTAGTCACTCACTAGACTAGAACTAGTAGTGAATTCATAGTGAATGAAAAGAGAAGGAACTCTCTCTTGAGATTTCCTTGTTTCACAGAAGAAATTACACCCCATAAAATCTCAGGAAACTCCCAATTATTAATTGGGAAGAATTGGATCACATACTAGCTACTGGCAAAATACACCACTATTGATTTAGTTCATTCAACATTCCCCATCTTGGACACACTGGCTGTATCAGCAAGGAAATAGTTGCTGAAAAGGCCATCAGCAGGGTCTATTTTAGATGTATATCGTAGACTTCTATGGAGGATTTCTACCTCTGACCTACATATTGCTGACTAAGACAGTTACAGACCCTTGGCTTGAAATATCCATCTATATGTTTATCATTCAGGAGGGAAAATCATAAAACAAAAATGAAAACAAAATCCCTGAACCTGCTGAAATTCTTAAGACATCTGGCAGAAGACATAGAGAATTGCTTTATTTACTTGATAGCAGTTGAAATTAACAGACATATACTGAACACCTAAGTTCAACAGGAGAGCACAGGAATGGATCTATGAGTTCTGCTGCTGATGTCTACTGGGCTTCTTGAAAATCTACTTCCAGAAATGTGGTTACTCAGTGTTTCCTACATTGCCATAAGAAAACTTTTGTTGCACACAATCCTCTTTCCTCCAATACTTATATCCAAATGTCTGCTACATTTTCACTGAAGCTAGTTCCATTTTCAGCAATATTTCTTGACCTATAATAGAAATAGAAACCATAAGCTTATATAGGGAATGTGAGATATAATTATATGATTTATATGAATAAAATTTCAATCTATATTCTAGAATAGAAAAATAATATGCCATCATGCTGAGAAGCAAAAATGGTCATTAGGAAAACTTCTGGAATATTAAGAGTTAGGAAAAAGCCACTTGAGTCCTAGACTTCCTAATGTACATAAAACAGTCAACAGTAATGATGTAAGCTTGAAGTGGAGAGACTATTTTTCTGCAGCCAACATGCTGAAACTGCTTAAACATAAGGTCAGAAAATTATGTCAGAAGATGTCAAATAGAAGCATCAATTTGCAGTGCCAGGTTTCCATGATAAAGATACAAATAGATTAACACAGATTCTGATGATTAAGCTATGCAGATTTGAAAGAAATCAGATGCACTGAAGAAGCTGGCACATTGCTGATTTTGCCTGATAGCATTCTGTCTCTTCTTGTTTTGTTAGAAGTACCTTGATTTCCTTTTAGGTTATGCAGTAAGGTGCTTTGCTTTCCTTTCTGTCGATAGTGGGTGTGTGGCCTAAGCTAAACCAATCAGACTCTCTGTCTTGGCTCTGTCTTTTAGAATGACAATAGACATGAAAACAGCAGAACAGGTGATATCAGTATTTCTATGTAAGAAATTAACTTTATTTCTGGTGACTGTACCTGCAGAATTGTTCCAGTATCTATCATGTCTGAACCAGTAGTTGAAGCTTTGTCTGGAATTGGGAAGTAAACCATATTTTGCCAACCAGTTGCTTGCTTTAATGAGTTAGCAAGTTCAAGGGCTGTTTTAGGCATTCAAATAACATAAGGTTATTTGGACCAATGTGGTATTCCAATATGGGAAGGAGCAAATTGATTCTTAATTTTGATGACTTACAGAATTTTGTACTTGTTTACATTCGGATGGAGGATAAGAAGAAATAGTTCAAGATGATACCTACTTTGAAGCTAAAGAAGATACAAAAAATGTAGTGATACTTATTTAGACAGAAATTAAAGGGAGAGAAGCAAATTTATTCATTTATGAGTTTAGTTAAAAACATGTGGAGTTGTGACTTTGACTCAATTGATAGGCTATGTAAAATTCAGGTTAGAGTTTAGAATAAAAATTAATAGCACTGTCAAAATCCCTGAAGTATCCCGGTAACAATCTAACTTCTTTTTTTTTTTAATTTTTTTTTTTTTAAATCTGACTTCTAAGATAAGGCCTATGATGATGTGAAGATTCAAATGAAAGATCTTGAAGTCTTCATTCCTCACAAGTGAAATAAAACATGAAAAAAAGAAGGCAACAAGAAAATCTACAGTCATGAAATATGGTCCAAATTATTGCTAATCCAAAAGATAGAGCTGAGAATGAGTGTCTTAGTCAGTTTTCTCACTGATGAATAATACAAAATAGCCACAGTTTAAAGGAGGAGAAATTTAATTTGGTCATGGATTCAAACTATGATCTGCTTGTCTCACAACAGGACCATCACAGAAGAGTTTGAGAGAACAAAGCTGCTTAGTTCATGATCACTAGGTAATAGAGCATGTAGAAAGGCCTGAGAAGAACAGTTGAAGGCCAAGACATGGACCCAATGGCATGACTTCATGGCCTACGCAGATGTGTCTAGAGGTGTGCAGGACTCATGTAATGGGTTCTTCTTAACCTATTCAAGTTAGCATATCATGATTCATAGTTACAATCTATCCTTTGTTAGGTTGATAACCAGATAGATCTACCAAAGCAGTACCAAATTTCTAAAAACAAGCTTATAACACATCTAACATGCTAGGCTATCTTGTGCACAAAAAGAGATACACAACCTGATAGCCATCCCCCATTGTCTCAAAAATTCCAACAGATTTTCAGTTTAAGTCTTTTTGAGACTATGATAAACTTTTAGCTGTAAACCTCTCTAAAAGTAAAACACAAGTCATCTAATCTGAAGAGAAAACTGCTCAGGGTAAATATTTCCATTTCAAAAAGGAGCAGCAGAAAAGAATTAGACTAAAACAAGACAAAAAACACAACAGTATAGACATTAAATCCTGTAGCTTGATACCTGGCAATCATAGCATATAGTGGTAACATGTGAGTTCCAAAGGGCTTGAGTAACTCTACCCCTTAGTCTTGCTGATTACAGTCTGATGAATACTACTATGAAACAGCTCTGAGTCAGATTTAATAATATTTGGCTTTCTGTGTTTGCTTGTGAGTCTGTCCAAGGCCTAGGCCCCTTCTCTGGTGATGGGCAGTGGATTCAATAAGTGAAACTTTCTGAGTCACTAATCCTGACGAGGCCTGTAGTGGTGGGTGAAACCATGATACCTTCAAGGACAAGACAGAGCAATAGCTAAGGAGACCCTGCTGCCACCTCATTTAATGAGGTAAAGACTAGCTTCAGGCATCTCACTCTTCAGTAGAAACATTCCCAGAGATAACATAGTTCTTTTAAATTAACATAATGTTCTTAAGTGGTTTTGCCCTTTCTTTAGTATTCCCTTCCTTTGTTTTGACAACTAAATAAATATGGGCCACCTAGAGAAGATCTTTGTCTTAGTCCCTAGGGAGTCTTAAATTCTTCTAGAAGGTTCTGATCCTCCTGGAGTCCTAAAAGCATAACAACTAATTTATTTCACTATATACTCATTTGGAAGATTGCAGGCCTGATCAGTCCACAATGACCAAGGGACAACATTAGTGCATTAATAGTCCACACAGACTTTCTCTACATTCTACATTCTTGGAATCTCTGAGTTTTTAGGGTCTCCAAAGCACCTTTGTCTTCATTCCAATATATTCAGGCCCTGCTGTTTTAGGATCTCATTGCCTGACCTTCTACACCTTCTTCTGAAATTTGAGTGAAAGCCTCTCTCACCAATAATTCTTACATTCTACGTGCCAATAAAACTAGCATCATGAAGAGAACATCGAGTTCTGCTGTCAGCAAAAGCAGTAGCCAGATCATCTTCGACCATGAATATAGCATCCTGTGAGTAGCAGGCATGATGAAATATGAATCTTGGAGAAACAATTCATTAGGAGTCCCTTCTTTAAGAGGGGTCTCAGGTACCATTTTCTCAATTAAAATTTGACATTTTTCTACCTTTGAACCAACCATATGTAGGGTCTTACTGAATCATGAAATACCTCAGTGCATTTTAATTTTCATCACTCTACAATGTACATTATTTCTTTTTAATGGTGACAACTTGTCCAACAGCCACATCTTACTTGGCTGAAACTTTATGTTTCCTTCTAGGTCAAAATTTAAGTTTTTCAAACTTATGTAATATGCCTTACATCCCTGATTCTACCCATTCCACATCCTGAATGTTGAGCTGTATTGCAATTTCCTTCATTTGATAAATTAGTCCAGAGCATAACACTCATTGCTTCTAGTATAAGAACCTATAGATTCCCTGTTCTCAACTGAAATTTTCTGCAACTCTCTGCTGTCTGAATCACTATTGGCATTTTAGTCTTCTGATCTCTGACTCCAATCACCCATCAGGTTATGATTACTGCATTCTAAGGCTTTTTTAGCCTGTACTGCTAAACCTTTCAAAAATCCTATCAAAAAGCATTTCCAAGGGCTTCTGAAATGGCAGAGAATAGTTCCAGCAATGGTCTTATTTCACTGGTGCTAATTTCCTTTATAATTCAATTTTCTTACTGCTGAGATACAAAACCAAAACACATTATTTAAAGGAAAAGAGCTTAAATTTGATTATTTTTTCAGCCAGTGATTGGCTGTCTCTGAGGCAGAGACACTGTAGCTGATGGGAATGGCAAGCCAAAGTGCTTGGCTCATGGTGCCTGAGAAGCACAGCAGGAAATAACTGCAATGGCAGAAGGAACAAAGAACAAGGCATGAGCCTCAGAGCCGTGGGTCCATGATCCTCCCAGAGACACCTAAAAGCATACTTACATAATCTGCTAGGCATTTTGTTTTTAGATTCTTGAGGCAGAGTCTTGTTATTTAATTTAGGCTATCCTTGAACTCACTATGTAGTCTAAGCTTGCCTTGAACTCACAGTGATGCTCTGGCCTCAGCCTCCAGAGTGCTTACAGGCATGCTCTCCTAAGCATTCTTTCATCATCCAGGTTGACATATCATGATTAATTATCACAGAAAACACCTTATCAGTTATATGTTGGAGAAGTCATATAATCACGTGTAATAAATATCAAGATCTCAGTGTCAAGTACAATAACCACTTACTTAGGTTAAAAAAATGGAGACCCCAATAGTCTAGATTGGATAGAACTCATCTTGAATTAATATTTTTCAAGAACATATGGGTCAGTGAGGTGTTCCTAATAATCAGTGTCATTTACATGCTTAAGTGGCACATGACTGCTATGCTCTAAGTTAATTTAGTCTGGGCTGGCTGGGCAACTCAAATCTGTTCCATCCATCTTGTCTTCATGCTGGATAGCACAGACATGTCTTCATGGAGGTGAAAAATGGAAAAGAAAAGCAGAAACAGTCTCTTGTGGACTATGTTCAGAGGTGGCACATCATCACTTCTCCCTCATTCTACTGACCAAAGTAAGTCTTAAGATCATTCCAACTTGACAAGTAGGAAATTAAGTTAACATCAGTAAGAATTATAAAGTTACATGTTGAAGAATGTGGATATAGAGAAAGATAGAGTATCATGCCCAGTAAAACAATTTAATGAATATGGTATTTTAAAGATTTTCCCAGTAAATTAATCTTAGCCAATGTGGTGGTTACTGGTGGCCAACTTGACAACTTGTAACACCCAGCTGAACTGAAGCACCATGGTTCTGGGTGTGGGAAACCTACCTGAGAATTGTTGCCAATACCATAAAAGGCAGAACAGAAGAAGAATATGAAGAAGAAGAAGAAGAAGGAGGAGGAGGAGGAGGGGGAGGAGGAGGAGGAGGAAGAAGAGGAGGAGGAGGAAGAGGAAGGAGGAGGAGGAGGAGGAGAAGGAGAAGGAGAAGGAGAAAAGGAGGAGAAGGAGATCATGCTTTCTAGAATGAGATGGAATTTTAGCATTGTTTTAATTTGCATTTCCTGAATGACCAGTACTATTGAACATTTTTTCATATATTTGTTTTCCATTTGCATTTCTCTCTCTGAGAAGTGTGTATTTATTTCAAATGCCCATTTCTGGATTGTGTCTTTGAATTCTAGGGGCCTGATGTTTTTTAGTTCTTTTATATTCCAGACAGAAGCCCTTTGCCTGATTGAATATTGGTTAAGATTTTCTTTCCAATTTGTGGGATTTCTTTTTATTCTGTTGGTAATTTCTTTTGATGTGCAAAAAATTTTCAGTGAGATGAGATCCCATATATTGACTCTTTGATGTATTACCCATGTATTTTGGTTTTTGTTCATGAACTCTCTTCCTAACCAAATGTCTTCAAGAAATCACCTAATTTCTCTTCCAGTAGAATTAGTGTTTCTGTTTTAATATTTAGATATTTCATCTACTTTTGACTTTAGTTTAGTGCTGGGTGTATACTTAGATCTAGTTTTAGTTTTTGNATATGGAAAGTCAATTTCTCCAGCACTTTTGTTAAAGAGGTAATCATTCTTCCAGTGAGCTTGTTTGGCCAACTTTGTCAAAGATGTTTGGAGCTCTGTCTCCATCTTCTAATCTGTTGCATTTATCATCAGGTCTTTTTGGTGTGTGTTGTTGTTGGTACCATACTGATTTTATCATAGTAGCCTTGCAGTATAATTTCAAGTCAGGGGTTGTAATGCCTCCAGCCTTGCCTCTTTGTCACCCAGGATAGTCTTTGCTATTCTAGGTCATTTCTGGTTCCAAATAAATTCTTAAAATGTTTACTCTAGATTTTTGAGATGTTCTGATGGTATTTTGATTTTGATTACAATAAATCTGCATAACAGTTTTGAGAGCATGGCTATTTTCACAATGTTTGTTCTTCCTATCCAGGAGCAAGTAAAATCTTTCTGAAATCCTCTTTGATCATTTTGTTCAGAATATTGTAATTTTAACTGTACAGACCTTTCACTTTGTTAGATTAATTCCTAAGTATTTAATTTTGTGGATGTTATTCTCAAGGGCATTGTTTCTCTAATTTCTCTCTCTGTGTGTTTGTTGTTTCTGTGGAGGAATGCTATTGATTATTGGGTGTTGACTTTGTGTCCTGCTATGCTACTGAATTTGTTTATCAGTTATAAGAGTTCTGATAATTCATATACATCTATGAATCTGTTCATTTATTTTGTGTTTTACATCCTATGAGAGTAAAGATTTTCAAAGTATGTATTGATGATCTTCTGAATTTTCACAGGATCAGTAGTAACTTCATCCTTTTCATTCCTCATTGCTTCAATTTGAGTTTTTTCTTTCCTTTTTTATAATTACATTGTTTGGGGTTTATCAATTTTATTTAATCTTACAAAGCACCAACTCTTTGATTTATTAATTCTTTGTATTTTTTTCTTTGTCTCAATTACATTAATTTCTGCTTGGATCTGTACAGTTTTCTCCCTTCTTTAGGCTTTGCATTTGACTTTCTCTTCTTTTTCTAGAATCTTCATGTTCAACATCAGGGTATTTATTTGTTCTCATTCTGTTTCCCTAAGGTGAGAGTTCACCACTATAAATTTCCCTTTGAGGACTGCTTTCATTGCATCTCACAAGTTCCAGCAAGTTGTGTTTGCAATTTCATTGCACTGTAAATATTGTTTAACTTTTTCTTTAATTTCATCTTTGATCCATTGGTTGTTTAGAAAGGTGTTATTTAATTTCCATGTATTTATGGAGTTTTTGCATTTTGTTTTTATTACTGATTTCCAGTTTCATTGCACTATGGTCAGATAATATGGTTGGGCTTATTTCAATTCCCTTGCATTTACTTAAGCATGTCTGTGGTCTAGTATGTCATCTATTTTAGAGAATGTCCCATGTACAGCTGAAAAGAATGTATATACAGATATTGTTGGATGGAACACTGGGTGAATGTCTTCTAATGCCGCTTATTTAAAGGTTTGGCTCAATTATGGTACCTCTTTGCTAATTTTTTGCCTAGTGCATGTGTGTCTTTGAGACAATGTTGCTTTAAGGTCCTCTGCTAAGATTGTATTATTGGTTATTTGATTTTGTATGTTTTTTAAAATTTGTCTTATATAATTGGGTGTTTCCATATTTTATGCATGCATGTTTGATTTTTATCTCTTCCCCTTGAACCTTTCCTTAACAAATATGTAGTGACCTTTTTTATCTCATGTGATCATTCTTGGTTTGAAGTTTACATTGTCTGTGAACACAATAGCTACTCCTGCTTTTTTCTGAGTTCCTGGCACATAGATTATTGTTTTCCGTCCTTTGATTTTCAGACTGTGAACTTCCTTTGGAATTAAATTTGTTTTTTATATACAGCATATAGATGGATTTTGATTCTTGACCCACTCTGTCAGTCTATTTCTTTTATTTGGTGAATTTAGGACTCTTATATTGGTGGTTATAATCGATATGTATTGGGTTGTCTTTGTCATGTTATATTCTTGCTGTTGGTTCCCTACTTTTCATATGTTTCATTGCTTGCCAATTAAAGTAAACAACTGTTTGTTGGTTTTGTTCTTTCTGTTGTTGTTCTTGGAGTTGTGATCATTTCAATCTCTTTCTAGAATATGTTTCAGTACTCTTTATAGAGTTGGTTTGGTGATCATGAATTTCTTTTGTTGTTTTCTGTCATGGATGTATTCCACTTCTCCATTGATTTTGAAAGATAGTTTTTCAGGATACATCAATCTAGCTTCAAAGTTGTTTTCTTTCAGAACTTAAAACATTTCACTTTAAGCTGTTCTTGACTTGATGGTTTTTGTTGAGAAACTGACTGTGATTTTGATTGGCTTTCCCTCATAAATGATTTCTCTCTCTCTCTCTCTCTCTCTCTCTCTCTCTCTCTCTCTCTCTCTCTCTCCCCCTCCCTC
>NDGM011255004.1:1962-15194 GCA_002564305.1 Octomys mimax | reverse complement strand
AAAAAAAAATAGTGGCCAGGTCAGAAGGCGATGGTTTCCAGGGAAGGCTGTGGAGCTAGCTGAGGAGGGGGCCTTGGAAAAGCTTCCCCAAAAGTGGCCCAGGGACCTGGCCAACATCTTGTGAGTGCTCCCTTATGACAGTAAACATATTGGAGTCTTCAGAATGATTTTCATTCATTTTCTCAGTTGGCTGTCTTGAACTGATGGTGCTGATATCCCCATTTTCACAGGTGAGAAAACAAGGATAGAAGAAGCAGAGTTTTTGTCTAGGCTTTCACGCAGGAGCAGGGCCAGGGACTGGGCATGACGGGCCACCTTCTCTCCGTCACCTCAGCACTACAGCACCCAGTCCATGCTGGTGGCTTGCAAGGAGGGCAAGAAGGGTGAGGAAGGTGAGCCTCCATGTGGCCCTAGCAGGAGCTCCTGACACTTGGCTGCCTTCGGGCTGTGCTGCCCACCATACCTGATCACGCTGGCCCCAGCACCACCCCCCGCAAGGCAGGCTGAGAGAAGCTTCACTGGCATCGCCCTAACAGCCTGGCGTGGTGGAGGTTGATCCTGGCCAGGAGATGGAGCCCACAGCCACCTGCTGGCAGGTCCTTCTGTGACACCGCGGTGCACACCTCTGCAAGCCCCTGCAGCTGACTCTGGCCCAGATGAGGGCTCCAGAGGTGCGGGTGCCACAAAATGACAGTTTTTCAACACTGGCCTCGAGGTGTCTGCGTGAGCCTAAATCTGGTCCCAACTTGACCTGTTCACAGAGGACAGCAGAGTTTACAGGTCTCCTGATGATGTTGCAGAATCCCCACAACACATTGAAACCAATACACACCTAGTATCTAGTATCTCCTTAGAGATGAGAATAGATATCCAGAACTCCCCATCAGCCATTACAGCTGAATCATGGTGCCTCCCCATTTGCCAGGAGTTTCTTCTGTCTTGAACTATCCTTTGCCTCGCCATCCTGTAGAAGCCCAGCTGAGGCCTGTATGACCTTGGGCCCACTTTTCTCTCCATGATCCACCCCACAGAAGATTCTAGGCTTCTTGAGTTCTGGTAAAGCCCTTCATGCTGAGTGCCAGTGGCTCATAGTCACTAAATAGCACCAAGAGAAATAAACCCTAAGGATCAAGATTGGATGAGAAATGGGGTGATCTCTCTGCAACCCTCTCCCCACTAAATCATACATGTTCTCATACCCCAAAGCAGCAGGACATTTTGTAGTAACAGAGAAAGCCTGGGGATTCTCTTTATCATTCTCTTGTCTCAGAAGCAAGTCAAGGAAGGAGCCAGAGCCTGAGGCACCAATATGCCCACCAGCTGGTATGTTTACCTTTACTTACACTGAAACAATGACCCTGGGGTTGGTGGTAAACCATCACCCCAATTCCCGGGAGGTGGTGCTCTTCCCAGAACTCTGCCATTCCTGTGCAGTAGAGCCAGAGACAGGCAGCTACCTCAAACTCTCTCCCCTTTCTTGCCAGTCCCCTAAATGGCCATGGACCAGGAGGGCCACCAGAGGCTGACACGGATGCGCAGCGGGAAAACACACACCATGTGTACAAATCATTCACTTTATTTTCAGGATTGGGTTTATACAAACTTGCAATATACAAATGCGGAATTTACAGGGAATCTGGATTAGCTAAATGGAGTAAGAAATACTCCCAGAAGGAAGGAGCAAGTGCTGCCTGCCTCTGTCAGGATGTCTTCCCACCCCAGGGGCTTGCTGGCTAGACAGCCGCTAAGGGGATAATGCTACAGCAGTTCTCTGGTTCTCTAACCTTAACTCTTTGCCTAAGGTCACTTTTATGCTAAATAAAGACACTGAGATCATAAAGTTCCTTATATAGTTTATTGTCTAATTCTAGTAAATCAAATTGGCCCCAATATGTGCATAAATAGATATATGTATATGTATATATATATAATATTTTTCCTTAGTTTTAAGAGCTGCCAGGTAGAGGGGAAAGGAAGTGATCCCATCTTGTTGCAGTTAGCCCTGCCTGAAAACCAGGCCTGTCGCATAGACAGTGGGGCCAGAGCGCACAGCTTGTACCTGGGAACATCTCTAAAGTGACAGTAGCAATACGCAGTCACAGCCTCTTGGTTATTGATCAGGGAGGTGATGGGATAACTGGACAGGGCCCAGATGAGCAGCCAAGGCCTTCCGCAGGAGGGCTGCTTGGCCCTGGGCTTCCATCCGGACCCTGTCCACTCATAGCAAGATGTTCTAGGCTGGGGACACAGGGCCAGCAATTGCCAGAGTTGGAGGTCAGGCTTCAGATGCTGGCCAGCAGCTGTGTGCAAAATTCCAGAACTCTTGATTTCAAATTTGGACAGATTTCTATCCTCCCCAAATCCTTGCAAGTCAAGAGCCTCCCTGCTCACTCTGATGATCAATACAGGTTGAGAGGCTGAACTGGCATAGTTCAATGCCTCAGCAAACAGCCTGTTGAAGTCCTGGGGTTTCCTGGGCAAAGATGAGATGTTACATTGTCTGAGGGACCCTTCCCAACCAAGAAGGTGACTTCACGGTCTGGATGCCAGACCGAGGTGCCATCTCCAGAAGAACAGGTCCAAAAAGAAAGGTCACAGAGGGAAGCCAGACACCATAGGTGTGAGTCCAACCAGAGAGGAACCAAACACAAGTGTGACAAGTCCATGGAACTCAAGTTATGAGCAGGGACAGCACAGAGGACCCCAAGCCACTCCCTCTGGGTTGTGCACCAAGTCACAGGTCCAGCAGGGAGCAGAAGGACACCCTAGCGCTGCTCAGCATGGGCTGCCGTGAAATTCCTCCCTTTCCAGCAGTGCGACATGTGCAGATGGCCAGGAACCATGAGGACACATGCCTGCCTCAGTGTCCTTCCACATATGTGATTGTAAATGCCTCCTCCAAGAGGACTCAGACACTGGCAACTCCTACAGTGCCAGCCAGAGCTGACGGTGTCATCAAATCCTTGGAGCAGGGCTTTGGAGGGACAGGTCTATCCTGGCAAGATGCTCCCTGCATGAGCCCTGGGGACCTGCCCTTCACTGACTGTGCAGAGAAGGCAGGAAGTCATGGGCAAGAGGGACGGCATAGGCTGGGGACTCCACAGTTGCCACCTCAGCCTTGTCACACCCCTAGCCCATCCCATTCAGACACTGCACGTTTTGAAATAAGGTTTGCTTTTTAAACAAAAGCGTAAAATAGACCTGTCTTAAAATAAGTCTTTTCTCTCTCCCCTTCTTTGGACCAAAAAGGCAAGGGGTATGGCCTCAACATGCTAGGAATGGTGCAGAGAGAAAAGGGGCCCAGGCAGGAGCTGAGGAAAGGACTGATACCCAAACAGACAAATATATTACATACATATCCATAACATGAATCATCTCCATAAAACATATATTAAGGCATGTAAAGCAACACAGGGAGCTGGCTTTATGACATGAGGGAAAGAGGTGGCAGAGGTGTCAGCGTTTTTTCTCAGTATTCCACATGTAGATTTCTAAAAATACTCAATTTAAAAAAGGAGAGATAAAGAAAGGCGAAGGCATGGAAGGCCCTGAACAATCTGTTTCTTGTGAAAGGAGAAGGGGGTAGAGAGAGAGAGGGTGACCTGGGAGCCAATCCCACCTGCCAGTGTGGAGGGGGAAAGAACAGATTTGGGGTGCTTGAACTGCGAAGGTGGGAGATGTAGCGAGGGGTCATTTTCATGTTCTAAAAAACCTGTGAGAAGTGAAAGTAGGTGGAATTATCCCAGTCTGTGGTCCCTCTGAAGTGTGAGAAGATCCGAAGCACCTAGAACAGTGCCTGGTTCACAAAAGGTGCCCAGTCTGCGTGTGTTGAACAAATCATCATCCTTGCTTGCATATGAGCCAGAAGCGGTTCCAGCCATGAAGGCGTGCAGAGGAACTGGTGCAAGGGGAAGCAGTGGCTCTTGGTGCTGCTGCTGGTCACCTTGGAGTCTCTGGCAGCAACTCTGGCAGAAAAGACCTCAGCACCAGGTGTCCTCAGTTCCCCTCCTTTGGCTACATTCATCTCAAGGCGGGTGGAGTGGAGGAAGGCCACACTTTGCTTCTGTCTCTTCCCCAGCAGCCTTCCTGGGGAGGTGGACTGTAAGCCCTGCCTTGTCATCCTGCTCTAGAGGCCCAGGACAAAGGATCAGGCCTGTAGCCAGCCCCCCAGATTCAGGCCTCATTCCCTCCCCCAAGGCCAAGCCTCAGTGGGGCAGTAGCACTATGAGGGAAGGGGGAAAGAAACTAGCTAGGGAAGGTCCAAGGTGAGCCATGCCCCATGTGAGATGGGTCCTTCCCTCTGCCCCTGCCCCTAGGAGGGACAGGCAGACACCAGACCTGACTCTGGGAGGACCCCTCCTGGGCTATCACTACTGACTGACCCTTACCCACAGCTCAGTCCCCATACCAAACACCTCAGCTGAGGCCGCTGCATACCCTGCTGGCAGGTGCCCTGGGTCTGGCTGCTCCTGGGGATGAGGTGGAGGTGCAGAGGGGACAGCCTGCTTGCACTCACACTCACCTTAGGCTCCGCCACCCTGGGGAGGCCCATCCTGTCCTCTTCCCATTTCCCCTGCCCTCCTTC
Organism: Octomys mimax; assembly: GCA_002564305.1. Classification (NCBI taxonomy): domain Eukaryota; kingdom Metazoa; phylum Chordata; class Mammalia; order Rodentia; family Octodontidae; genus Octomys; species Octomys mimax. Next base: position 10,609 of record NDGM011255004.1, on the reverse strand, counting down.
TTGCAAACGCCTTTTCCTCCCCACCTCCCTCTCTCTGGGACCTTTGCCTTCCTCTCTGCTACCCTTCTCAACCTAACCTCAGACACTGCACAGACCTGCTGCTCTCCACCCACAGCCAGCTCTGTCCCCTCTGGGAGCCCAGGAGCCTCTTCCCTACCCCACCTCTTGCCACCCTCACTTATCCTCTTGTCTTTGGCTCAAGCAGGGTGGTTGGTCTCCACAGAACCCCAAGAAGCTCTGTCTGCAGAGATGTGGCAGAGACTGGGGCACAGCTGGGGCAGATGGCAGGGTTGGTGATGGCAGGTCCTGTCCTTGGTGTAGAGGGTCCAACTCCCCTTGACCTCTAGTCTCCAGCAGGGAATGTTTGAGTAGGGCTACCATCTTGCCAGCCAGAGCTAGGCTGGGGCTCCCTGCGACCCGGGCAGCAGAGAGGGCAGCCTCCCCACCTCACCATCCCCATTCCCTCTAGGACCACAGTGTGAGTGGTGGGGCTGTAGGCATCACACTCCTTTGGCAGCAGCCTGGTCCCCAGCCTGGCTCCGTGTGGCACTCCCATGGGCGCGCGGGGGTGGGGCCGAGGCGGGCGGCCAGGGCCTCAGCCGGGTGGAGGACCGGAGGATGCTTCAGAACGTGGCTCTGTGAAGCTTCACAGCATTGGCTTCAGCCAGGGCTTGCACTGGAAAAAGAGAAATGGGGTGAGAAGAGCAATACAAAGGCCAGGCAGCCTGCCAGGCTCCTGAGGTAGCAAAAGCCTTTATGTAGCTGCCAGTGGCCGACTGCCCTGACAGGGGCAGAGACACCAGGATGGTGGTCCTCCCCACCTGCCTGCCGGGTGGCCCTGTGCTGTGGTCAGGGGTGGGGACAGGCCGAGGGCTACAGGCCCAGGGGTCTCTCATCGTTCAGTAGTCTGGGAGCTTGGACCTGGTCCGGGGGCTTCTGAGGGGTCTGTGGCAGGACTACTGTGTATCTCAGCAGATGGAAACGGGGCTGACGGGGCGAGGGTGGCCAGGCGAGGGCTCAGCGCCATCTCCTGTCTGCTTCTGGAGAAGCAAAGCCGGTTGGCCTCGCCCTGTCCAAGAAGCAGCACCGCCAGGCGGCTGCAGCCAGCACTGCACAGGGACGTTGTGGGCTCAAGCAGACAAGGGAAGGGAGAGCGCCAAGGGGACGGGGTAGGGAGAAGCAAGGTCGGAATGAGGGGGCAAAAGTAGCTCAGTGGGGACGAGGAAGGGGAACCTATTCCCTGGGGGGCGGGTGGAATACAGTAGAAAGGTGCTTACGTCGAGCTCAGACCCGCAAGGCATGGCTGCTGTCGGCGCCCCGCGGGCATTCAGACGAGAGGGGGTTGGCTGGTGGAGTCGGGGAGGCGGGGGAGGTGGGAGGGCTTGGGGTGGCGCATTGCACTGGAACAGAAATGAACAGGGTGGTGAAAAGGGGTGGGGGCGGGGGTGGGGCGGCTGTGCACCCAGAGCAGCGAGGCCCCTCCACGGGCAGGCGAGGAGCAAGGCGGGGAGCAAGGCGGGGCGGCAAGCAGCACAGAGGGAGCGCTGGCTCAAGCGGAGGTGGAGGCGAAGCTGTCTGTTCCAGGCATCCAGGAGCCAGGCTAAATCCTGGCTCCACTAAGAACCAGTGTGACTCTGAATGAGGCTGGGGGCTCTCTGGGTTGAAGGCTCCCGTCCCATCCACACGGGGACGCACACACCCCTCATAGACAGAAGAGGGGGTGGCAGCCGCGGGACAGCGGTGTCACTGATGATAATGATTAACAGTGCAGTAAAATCACACTAATCCAAGTTTTCGTGAGCAAGTAGATGGGAAGTGACCACTCCCCACCTCACCATCCCAGTTCATGAAGTCAGTCACTTCATGAATCAAAGCTTTCTGGAAAATGCAAAGCAGTTCTCTAAATTTACACATGGGTAAGGGTTCAGAAACATGCGCCCCACCAGCACGTAAGACCCTCTTCCCCACAAGACAGTAAAGGCAACTGTGCCCCACAAACCTGAACCATCACACCAACCCCAGGAGAGTGCCATTTGGATTAGTGAGACTTTTACTCTATTATCATTATTATTCCATGTTGAGAACAGCGAAGTGGAAGGACAGTGCAAAGGGTGTCCATCACTGGGGACAGTGGTCTGTGGTCACCACGCCCCGGCACACCCTCAGTGTAGCTGAGAGCAGGCACCAGAGGACCTTGGGGTAGAGAGGGTGTCTTTGCATGTGGACTCAGAGGAGAACCAGACCTCAGCCAGGGTCACACTGCATTTCCAACAAGAGGGACGTGACACTGAACTTCTCAGTCCTTTGCTCCCCAGAGCCCTACTTTGGCCTCATCACCTCTCCTGCCCTCAGTGGCACAGAAAGGGCCAGGACAGTCTTGCCGTATCTGGGCACACCCACTCAGCTCTCCACGCACGTGAGGTTGTATCTGCCTGCACACGACACACAGCCTGGGATGTGGAACTCTCCCTGCACGCAACTCAGAGACCACAGGTGAGTGTCCAGGCATCCCACGCCCGTGTCCTCCCACGGGACCCAGTGTACGTGGAACATCGTATACAAATACACTCACAGATGCTTTCAAACACACATCTGTGTACATGGCCACACTGCTGACCCACCTGATAGTTCTCTGGCAACCTCAACTGAAATAGTCAAAAAAGCAACAACTAAGCAAAGAATACCCAAGGAAACCACAATACATGTTGTAGCACACATGGGCTGAGACTCTTATCACTTATTTCTGGCAGGGCCCCGTGGGGCTCCTTTTGTCTCCTAATAGGTGCTGACCTGTGGATGTTGACCTATGACCTATCTGGCCCATAGGAGATCAGAAACAGGAAAATTAAGTGGGGGTAGGGTGGGGGAAGTTCCACGGAATGTTCAGAAAGTACAACTGAAGAGAGACTTTTATAAAAAGCAGGCAGAACTTTAAAAATATAATAATTCAGAAACATTCAACATGGCTTCAAAGAGATCTACACAAATGCCCTTCATAGGAGTCAGAAAAATAGGGTATTTCATAGAGGTGGGAAGTGGGCAAGGGGCTACAGGGAAGGAGGGAGAGGGAAGAGTGGGAGAAAATGAGTAAAAATGACCAGGATTTTATCTATCTATATATCTATGTATCTATATCTATATATCTATATATATTCCCCACAACAAAAATGTCATTACTATGTATCAAAAACATATACTCAGAAAATGGGTTTTTATAAAAGGATTATTTGCAGTAATATTAAAAGAAGAAAAGTTATTATATAACTTCCTTAAAAGAATATTAAATGTGTATTAGGAANAAGCTAGTTAAAATTTGTATGTGTCTCAGGTGCGGACTGGACAGACACGATACTGTCATACGTATGGTCCTAAGCACCACCGCTCCCGTGTGGAGCAGCGATGCACACATCATCCAAGCTCACATGCATGGGGCTGTGCTCTCCCACACGCAGACATGCGCTCACAAATGCTAGAATATATGCATGCGAGTGCTTTATGATCGCTCATACTGTACGGAAAACCCACCACTTATAAATATGCACACTCACAAATGCCGCCTCCACCCACATTGTGCACTCACGTCTCTGCGTGCCCACACACCAGCCACTCACCAGCTCCAGCCTGACCCCCACACAGGTCCCCACACAACACCCAGCGACACTGGGTATGCACACACATACATACCCTGTACGCATACATTTCCTCCACCTGCAAACTGCCCATGTGAGCACAAACACACTTGTGTCTACAAACACAACCAGACACAGACCCTGCATGTGGTATTGATGCAAAACTCAGAAATGCTGCGTCTTGCGTCTGCACATACCAGGTGAATTTCACCACGCTCATCACTGATTACGCTGCTGCTGCCGCAAACCTGCACTCAGGCACTGAACTCCACTTCCTGTGCCTGCTGTACACTGTCTTTGTGACCTGTGCTCAGCACTGCCCCTCCCACAGCATCCTGGGCATGGACTTAGGCCTAGACACACATGCCCAGAACCAGCTCTTGCTCTGGGGGATCTGGGCCGCAGGCCAGGGGCAATGGGAACAGTGGGCGAGGTCTGAGGTCTGGCCCTACCACAACCATGTTTTACATAGTTGGGGTTTTGGCACAAGCAAGGTGACCATTTGCTAGCAGCGCACAGACCCTGAAATGTAAGCCCCTGTGCATGGAGAGGGACATCTGATAGGCAGGGTGGGCTTGTTTTCCTAGAACCTGGGGCTGGAGAGCTGCGGCAGAGTGCGCCAGGGTTGGGGAAGAGCAAAGTGAAGCTGTTTTTTTAAAGGCATGGTATTCTCTACACTCTTGAAACAGGAAGTTGACTTTTGCCCAGAGTATGTGGAATTTGATCTTTAGGTGATTTGAGTTCATTCTGCAGTTAAACTACAGAGAGTTTCAACGGAGGCCTCCCTACTTGCAGCCAAACTGGTTCTGCTGCCTTCTGGCTGCGGGACAGGCTTCCTCTGTCCCCTCAGCTCAGGCCCAACTAGCATTCTGTCTCTGAAGGACCTCTGGGGGCTTTCCCTGGCAACCAGTTCCAAAGTTCCTTATTCCTACAGATTTTCCCTTAGATCTTACTTAAATCCCTTTTGTTGTGGCCTACAATTCTCTGGTTTCTGAAGATATCTATATTTACAAATAATTAGAAAAATCACTGGTGGTTCCTATTCCAGTTTCAGCTACTGCTACTTCAACTACTTCTACCAACATCACCAACACCACTGTCACAATCACAGCTACTACTGCTGGTTCGCATTTATTGAGCACTAAGTGCCAGGCACGGTGCTAGGAGTTTGGCATGTGTTGCTCCTGACCCTCAGCCACTCGCCTGAACTGCAGGCAAGGATTCTGGTGTGAATTTTACAGGAGAGGAAACAACCTCAGAACGGCAGAATTTGAGCCTCCTTCAATCACCAGTGTGGACTGCCACCCCTTTAACTGCCCCTTGCCATGGCTCTTATCTGCACACGGCCTGCCTCTTTCCTAGGCTGCTCCAGCTCTGGACTGCATGCTTGGTCCCGCTCCTCGGCCAAAGTCCTCAATCTGTATCACTTCTCTCAGCTGTGGCTTCGAAGTCCTCACTTTGGATAAGGACAGGCTCAGGCCCATGTCTTAGCCAGTTTCCCCTCTGCCTACCCCTATTCGTAGGAAGCGGCTTTCATTCTGCAAAGCCTGGTCACACTGGCAGAAATTAGTCCTGTCAACTTCCACCATCACATCCACCAGACCCTGGTGCATGGGTGCAGCCACGCCCTCATTTCTGTCTTTGCTCAGCAGGAAAGTGGGTTTGGCTCAGTGGCCAAAGTGGGGATTATACGACTCAGTCCTTGGCCGTCTTCTCTTTTTATTTTCTTTTCCTTCTTCCTACTTGCATGGAGCAAGAATGGGAAGCAAAAGGGTAGCCAGAGTACCTGGCACTCCTTCCACAACTGGTTACCATTGTTTCTCTGTGCCTTGCCCTGATGCCAAGGCAGGATGGCTTGTTGTGTGCCCCTCGGCCTCTGACCAGCCCATGTGAGGCTCAGCACGGCTCCCTGGGTATCCGCAGCTCTGGCCCCTCTACACTCCCCTGGGCCTAGCACAGTGCCTGGTGCTCAATAAATGTTCACCCTGACCTTGCGGACCATGTCCTTGGCCTTGTGTTCTCTGTCCCTGTCCCCCTTGCAGGGCTGGCTTCCTCCCCTACAGCAGGTCAGCTGGTCTCCCTGGCAGAGCGAGGCCCAGCCCCTCTCACCAGACAGCATGCGGCCCCTGCGGGAGGCCTCGGTCGCCAGGGCGCAGGAGATTTCAATCCGCTTCTCCTGCTCCTGCAGCTGGCTCTCTGAGTCCTGGGGCACGTCCACAGAGTCCCCCTCGCCGATGGGCACCACGTTCTGCATACTGAAGAGGCACAGACACACAGACATGGAGGGGGACAGCATGGTCCGATTGGCTTGGGGTGGTCTGCAGACCGAGGCTGGCGGGGAGGGCCGGGGCCTGTGAGTGCACAGCCTCTGGTGCCCAGCAAGGCTGTCCTGAGGAGTGGGACCCTGGCAAAACAGAGGGGACCCCTACCCTCAATGTTTTCAAATAAATCCAAAGGTTCATGGGACCTCTTAAGACCCCTTGAAAGGGAGAAGTCAGCAGAGCAGCTTCAGCTCTGTCTTCGCAGCACTGTGCGCCTGAGCCCCGCTCCGGGGCCGCTCTATGCCTCGAGCCACTGCTTCCACTCGCTCTCTCCTGCAGGCCCAGCGCTCCCACAACATCTAGCACCCCATCTAGGCCCAGGTGCCAGGGAGGGCAGCAGGAGTGCAGGTCTGCGCAGGCCCCGTACCTGGACTTGGCAATAAGCGTCTTGATCCTTTCCACCTTCTTCTGCTTCTCCTTCAACTCCTCGGGGCTCAGGGGAGTATCTGGTTCCAGGTCAATGTACCGTTCAGGGATGAGCACTTTGTCTGGGGTGGAGAGCTGTGGAGGGACTGGCGTCACTGCCACCTTCCCTTGCAGGGCTTTCCTACCTGTGGTCCCCTCCTGGACATCACATACCTCCTTATTGATGTCCACGTCATAGTGCTGGGGCTCCAGCTCCATTTTGCGAAGCCGGGCAATCTCCTCCCGTGGTGTCTCATAGGCCTGGCCACCAGGCTCTTCTGCACGCAAGGCTGCCTCCAGGTTAGAGATGTCCACCTCATGGATGCTGCGATGACGACGCACCTAGGGGAGCCCACGATCACAATGAAGCCACTGCCACTCAGCTCCAGGTGGCTCTAGCTGTACCTGTTATCCTCACAGTCTCTGATGCCCATGCTCCCAATGCCCTCCACTGCATGGCCATCTCCCTTCCCTATGGCTTTCTCAAATTGTCCCACCTTCAGGGACCCACAGGAAAAATCTCATCAGCATTTTTTGTCGGTACCTGTCACTCCATCCTACTGTGACCTGTACTCCCATTCTTTGCCACGTATTGTGTGCATTCAAATCTGAGAGTCTTGTTTAGATTCTTGATTGTTTCATAGTATAGAATTCTCAATCCATCAACTGTCATGTAAAATTGTTAGAGGGCAGGATTTATGAATTATTATTTTTCTGAATCTCTAAAATGTAGTGGAAAGAAAAGTTGAGCAGACACCTTGGCCTACTCCCACCTCTGCATTTAGCAGTGTGTGGCCCAGAAACTCCTATATTTCTCTTATGTGTGTAGCTGGGACAATAATTCCCAGCCAAGTGCTGAAAAACAGATTAAACAAAAGTGTGAAAGGGGTGTGTGAGCACACTGCACTATGAGCTCCCACAGCTGTCGTGGATAAGCCCAGACCAATGCTCAGCACAGAGAAGGTCACTCCAGAAATGCATCTAATGCTGTTTCTGCATGGTGGATATTGTATTTCTTATTTAGTGGATTTTGTATAATTCATTTCAGCAAAAATAATTAATTATTTGTTCCTCTGTATGTATGTTTTTAAAAACATATAGGGGAGATCCTTATTGAAGGGACACTTACCCTACGGGGAGAAGCCTTGCCTCACTACCCTGCTCAGCGTGAGTTCCCATCTCCTTCTCCCCCACTTTCCTGGCACAGGCTGGCCATTCCCTAAGAGTGAGCAGTGGGGCTAGAGGCCAGGCCCCAGCCCCTGAGCTGCTGGGAGGACATTACCACTTTGTAGGTGGGTCGCGTGCTGGGTTCCGGGGCTGGGCTGGCCGGGAGTTGCAGGCTCCTCCGCTTCTCCTTCATGGAGCCACTCTGGTGCCTCCGCATCCTGTCAATCTGCTCCTCCACGCTCATCTTGACCTTGCCCTCACCAGGGAACACGGCGCTCTTGGGGCGCTCTTGCTGCAGTGGGGAAGCAAGGCTCTGCCAGGTTTTTCACACTGCATCCAGGCTCCACACCCACTCTAATGCCTTATCATTCCCTTCTATGGGAAGCCCGCCCACAGTGGGTTGAACAGTGGTCCCCAAAAGATAGGTCAAAGTCCTAACCCCTAGGACCTGTGAATGCAACTTTATTTGGAAATAAATAATTGTGGGCCCCAAATCCAATCATGAGTGTCATTGTAGGAGAGAGAAAGACAACACATAGAAGAAGGTGATGTGAAGATGGAGGCAGGGGTTGGTGTGAACCAAACCATTCACTTGAAAAAATTTCCCAACTACTGTCAGCCCCATCCAGCTTACTATGATGAGCTTGGCCAGAGGTTTGGGCCAGATTCACTGGAGTCTCAGAGAGAACCAAACTGCCAACATCTCAGTCTTGGACTTCTGGCTTCTAGATATAGGAGAGAGTCCATTTCTGTTGTTGGAAGGCACCCACTATGTGGTGATTCCTTACAGGAGTCCTAGGAAACTCATGGATTTTTGGAACTGGGAAGTGCAGCACTACTGCAAAAAAACACCAAAAATATGGAAGAGATCTGAAATTGGATAATGGATAGAGAATGGAAGAATTCTGAATGACAGAAAGGAATCTATATTTCCTTAAAAAGATGATAAGTAGAGATAGAGATGTTAAACATGATTCTGAAGGCTTAGAGAAAATGAGAGAGCTTCTTTTGTCTGAAAGAACATACATATTATCATAAATAGAATATTGATAGAAACATAGATATGTGTGTGTGTGTGTGTGTGTGTGTGTGTGTGTGAGAGAGAGAGAGAGAGAGAGAGAGAGA
>NDGM011255000.1:14859-31670 GCA_002564305.1 Octomys mimax | reverse complement strand
ATTTTGTATATATAAATACAAAATGATCTTTCCTTTGTATCTTTTTAAAAAAAATTTTTATTTTTATTTCTTATTTTTTTGTCCTGTCAACCTCTTCTGTTCTTGACGAGTACATGTTGTTGGGCTTTCTTTCTGTTTAGAAAAATAATGAATTACTTAAAAATCATAATAAAATTGTCTGAGGGGAATTGTGGTGACAGAAAAGACATAAGAAGTGACATTTTCTGGTTTTGCACTGTTTTTGCTGGACAATAATTTTTGGAAATATGTCATCAGATCCCAGTTAAAGGAAGAGCAACTGGAACAATGTCTGTTCTTGAATAGTCATGCTAATCTCGGCAAGAGGTAACAATAAGCTTAGAAATTACCAGAAGAAAACATCCCACTGTATTTCATGCCTATTTTGGACATTGTATGTCATAGGGAAGATCATCTTAAACTGGTCGATGATGGCTTCCAGTCAAAGTCTTGCTCAGACATACTGCATCGCGCTGTTTATAAATTTTACTCCTAAAGGAAAAGCTTTTGCTGTAGTGTGGACCTTGAATGTCCTCCAGAGGCCTATAGTTTGCATGTTTGGTCTTCCATGTGGCACTCCTGGGAAGCTGTGAAACATCTGGGAGGTATGGCCCTGTGGGAGATGCTGGAGTCCCTGTGCTCCCGTGAGGACACAGTGGGCCTCTGATCTCTTCCTCTTTTCTATTCTGCTTCCTGGCCATGAGATCAGCAGAGTAGGCCCCACACAACCCTCACCCCGTCATTAGCATCTCTAACAGAGATGTAGAGCAGTGGGTCAGCCTTACCTTGGTTTGAAAATCTCTAAAACTGTGAGCCAAAAATAATCTCTCTTTATAAGTTAATTATCTCAGGTATTTTACTACAGTTATAGAAAGTGGATTCATAGAGCTGCTAAAGCTATTCTAATCTCTCAGCGTCAATGTGCTATGGCCAAATACAGTTTTGCAAAGGAAACTTTGCCCCTTCATGGAAGAGAGCCAAGGCAGACTGTTATGAATGAAAATCAAACCCAGTATTTTCAATTTCTTGAAGTTCAGGATTTATGGATTACTCCTTGCAATTGCGAGCAGTGTGACATTATAGAAAGAAAGTCAATGAAAATGCTTCTCAATTTCAGCCTTGCAGTTTCCATTTTTTAGCAAATAAGTCTTCTTATCCAGAAGCATTGCTTACATCAATATTTTATACTTGTGTCAACCCAACTCATGTGCATTGAATGTTACAGCTTTTAATAAAACCACAAGAATCTTGAGTGTGGTGGTTCATGCCTGTAGTCTTAGCATTCTACGAGGCTGTGGCAGCAGGATCTCTAAGTAGAGCCCAGATCAGGCAATTTAATGGCTTAGTGAGACCTTGTCTCAAAATATAAAATAAAAAAGGATTGGGGATATAGCTCAGTGAAAGGCCCTGGGTGCCATAAAGACAGAGCAGAGCAAAGCAAAGTAAAGCAAAGCAAAAACGACAACCCAGGAGAAAAGGAGTGAGCCACAGCTCAGGATTCATTTTGGCCCCCGGCACTCAGGGCAGGTGAAGGCTTTGGGCACTTAGCCTATTTACAATGTCTAAAGATGCTGCCAGCAAATAGAAGAGAAAAATAAAAGAAAGGAAAAAGTGAAAAGTGAAAACACAGTCTGCAATGTGTTAAACATTATCATGACACAAACAGCTAAATAACACATTTGCTATTGTTTTCCCAGAATTTAATATCTATCTACTTTTTTTTTTTTTTTTTTTACATATTTAGTACAGGGTCTACAGGATCTCACTACACAGATCGGACTCGTAGTGATAGTGATCCTCCTGTTTTCAGCCTCCCAAGCACTGGGATTACAGGCATGACCACACCCAGTCTCATTTGCTGTCTCAGTGAGCCCTGAGAATGGGGCTGGCACAGCAGGCTGGGGATCAAGCCCCTGGCCCCTGCGTCAGCCTAAGCAGACCCTTTAGTCCGCTGAGCTATCTGGCTGGCCCTCTTCTATCTACTTTTAAGTCAATGCTTATATGTTTGACTTGCTAAGAGACCTATAAAATGGGAATTCTTTCTTAAAGACTAAAATATTTAATAAAAAATTAAATGTTTAACGAAGTGGAAATGTTAATTACACTGATTCATTCATTAGATGTATTGAATTATTATGTGGCATCCAGTAAGTTTGTGCAACTAAAAGAATAATTAATGAAAAACAAAAGCACTACCATATCCTCCTGAAAGACTAAAACATTATGGACTAAATAAACTATTTATGATTTGTAACTATGTATTTTTTTTGGTGGAACCGGGGATTGAACTCAGGCCCTTGCACTTGCCAGGTAAGTGCTTATTCCTCTGAGCCATCTCTCTGGCCCCTGTAACTATGTATTTATCTGGATGAGGAAATAATGAAGTAGACAGGCCAGGGAGATGGCTCAGTAGAATAAGCGCTTCCCTGGCAAGCACAAGGGCCTGAGTTCAAATCCCTGGTTCTGCCAAAAACAAAAAATAATAATAATGGAGTAGACATTAGAAAATCATAAAAAGTTAGGAACTGATGGTCAGCTATAAATATTTATGTGCATCTGACAAATTCAATACATAGACTATTTTGGGGAAGGGTTACCCATCTGGTGCCATACTTAAAATCAAAGTCAGGGCTGGGGAGATTGGTCTGTAGAATAAGCACCTGCCTGGCAAGTGCAAGGTCCTGAGTTCAATCCCCAGTACCACTAAAATAAAACAAAATCAGTGTCAGTGAGCTTTCTTTCTTCACATGGAAGTAACTGCTGACTGGTTATTTGAAGCAGGCAGGACAGGAAGAAGGGAGAGGGCAGGGATGTGCTGAAACACATCAGCAAGCAGAGGACCTGGTAGACAATCAAAATTCATGCTAATGAGCTAGGCAGCCTCAGCAGGAACAGTAGAATCCCAGTGATGATATAAGCATGAAAGTAGTGTAGAGAAGGCTAACTACTTTACATGAAAGTAGTGTAGAGAAGGCTAACACTGGTTCCATCTTAACCAAGTTTATGGAATATGGTACTGATGCTCTACTTGAAGGAATCCACTAATTGTTGCAAACTTTCAAAATTAAGAATAAAATTTTTTTGTACATCATTTTAAGACATATTTTAAGAATTCCTGTGGTAAAACACTTACATCTCCTGGTTGTCATAATAGGATTCCCAGGATCTTTCATGCTGGGGACTTAAACATGCTTTACTGAATTAGTGTGATGAAAACATGTTCTTCAAAAACAAGTCTGATCTCAATTTTCATCAGGCTGTTTATAAATGATTATTGCTTTCTTTCTCACATGAACCATGTTGACCAAGAACACCCTGTGCTTCTTTACCTTCCTAGAACCTCTATTCTATCTTAGGCTCTTGGAGGTGACTAGAAACAAGACTGTTTAGAAAGAAGACTGCTCTAGACTGACCTCTACTGGCCTAAGATTTAAATAGGAGAAAAGCTGTCTCAGGAAGCAGAGTGCTTAGTTCCCATTTTATCTTTATCTCTTGCTGGGTATATAACCATAAGCAAGCCTCTTTCTTCCTCGGACCCTTAACTTGCTCATCTGTATAGTGGGAGGGTGGGTAGGGATTACTATCTTGTCTGTCTGGGCCAGATAGTACTTAGGGGTTTAAATACTATTATTCAAAATATTTTGAGTTGAAGCCTGAGGAGCCAGAGAGCATCCTTCATGATGGTTATATTGTCCTTTTTGCTTAAAGTACTAACATTAACAGAAAGAACAGAAAGAGTTACTTCCTGACATTACAATTAATTAATCACCTGGCCCTTTATTCAGATTTTCACTCAGTTCTCACAGCACATCTTCAGTGTCGTTAGCTCCATTGGACAGGACTGGACAAGGATCTGAAAGCTACATGATTGGGAAGTAGGCGGGCTGGGTCAAACCCAGTATTATTTGGTTTCTGTGTTTCTGCCTGACAACTTTATACCCAGATCAGATTCCCCTTCCAAGAACTTGATCTGAAGAAGCATTTTACTCTTGGTTTTGAACACCATGTGACAAATTTCCTCTCAACTGAATACCTGCAGTACAGAATTTCTCTTAACAGCAATGGACACATGGCTTTTCCTATGGCTTAATATTAGTCATTAAAACATCACATCTTTGATGATTGATACTGCTATCCAGAACAAATTTAGAGTGAGGTAAAGCAAAAGAAACCCAGTAGATTTCTAAAAGTAGACTAATGACCATCTGACATGTAAGCTCTTGACTATAATTTAAGGTAGTAATAATTTAAGAGATAAAGAAAAGATACCAGGTTCACTTTTAAAAGGAACTCCACTACAGAACCATTTTGATATTAGTGAAGAAACTAAAGCCAATTTGTAGATCTAATCGTACAGAAAGAAACCAAAGAACACAGAAAGAAGGAAAGAAGCAAAACTCAATTGCTTAGTGCATGGGGAGATACACAATAAAGTTTTTATTGGGTAAATATTTTCATTATTAACATTGCTTTTAGGTGGACTGTGTAGACACACGTATGCACGGCATTTCTCACAACCTGCATACGCCTGAAACCCTTACACCACTAGCCTTGGAGGTAGAGGAGTGAGGTACGGAAGAACAATGATTCTGGCTCCAGATTACCTTGACACAAAAGCTGCCTCTTCATAGTACAAGCTCATATGTGATCACAGAGAAACTAAAAAGCATGGCACCTCAATTTCCTTATGGTTTCATTGTGAGAATTGAGCCAACATGTATGATTCAGCCCTTGCTAGCGTGGCACATAGGACACACTAGTTAAGCGTTAGCTATTATTATTGCACAACAATGTTCTTAACAAAAGGCTTTTGGAACCCTCCCAGCATGCAACTAAAAAAGGCTTTCAAAATGACATTCTCTTAGCTCACCAATTGCTTCCATGGGAAGGTTAAAAAACTACACACTGATTAAAAATTTTCAATTTAAAATAAAGCTACACAGACGGAAGCATAATTTTCCCAAATGAAATCCAGAGGTTTCCTTGCTCATTTAAAAAAAAAATGTTTGCATTATAATCATGGCAACACGGACAAGGACAATTCCAGTTTCTCCCTCCTACTGAGCTCTCTTTTGTCCACTCTGAAATCTTGAATTCCCTTTAAGTCCCTTTCTCCCTGAGCCCAGCTAATACTGTGGTCTGCTACGGTTGCCCTCATCCACACTTCTGTGATGTTTAGATACTTTCAAGGCAGGCCACAGAATGGCAGGCGCACAACTGGGGATTCCTGCAAAGCTTGCCAAGTTAATGGTGATTAGCTGCTCCAGACAGGAGCCAGGACCCACGGAGATGGTCCCAAACAATGGAGCCTAACGTGCGTCCACAAAACGTTTCATGTTGAGAACATCACCTCTTGCAAATTACAGCCAGAAGCCCCAAGGTAATTGCATTTTACTGGAATCAAATCTAACAAGTAGTTCATAATTAAAGATCATGCTGGCTTTCTTTACTATCACCTGCAACTTAATCATGTACTTGAAGCCTCCCACAAATAGCGAGGCTGTTTAATATTTATTGAACATCCTCAATTACCTTTATATTTTGTTACTCTGGAAACACACCCTTTTGGTTGGGCTCTTAGGGGCCTTGAGGAAGATCATTATTTTATTAAGAATGGAGACAGAAAAATCTCGTGTGACAGTAACAACCACTGTAGGCTATATTTCAAAGGGCTTTTTGATTTACAAAGTAGTTTCACATTCATTAACTTACTTGATCCCCATAAAATTTTGTAGTAGATTTGTCCTTCCTTCTGTGGAGTATAATATTCCTTCCAGTCCTCTAGCAAAGCTGCCCCTTTCTGATATTTAATTTATACAAGATTTTAAGAGGCAAACTTCTAACTTATGCAAAGGAAACTGCCACTGCTTCCTGCCAGCTGTGTCATGAGTTGTGGCAAGCAAGTCTTCCATAATTGGCCCTTTTTGAAACAGTCTATTCATAGCCCAGGAATGAATGCCCCTTGAATGCCCAGGCGGGCGCCATTGTTTTAGAGGTTATAATAGTAAATAAAAGTTGCCGCGCATTGAATATCCCTTGTCTGAAAATTCCTGGGACTCAGAAATGTTTTGAATTTCAGATTCTTTGAATTTTGGAATATTTGCATCAATATGATAAGATATACTGTGCATGGATGGGGCCCCGAGTTCAAACACAAACTCCGTCTGTTTCACACACAGCTTGTGGGCCTCGCCAGAAGGTAATTTTATGCAGCATTCTTAGGGTGCCTGCATTCTGACTGTGACGCATCTCATGAGGTCAGTGTGGCATTTTCCTCTAGCGACATCATGGTGGCATTCATAAAGCATTAGATTTTCACACATCTCAGACTTCAGATTCTGAGGTGAGGGCAGCACAACCTGTATTGCTAGCAAAAGCTCAGGCAATCCATAAAAATCACAGGCTTGGCTGTTAAGCACACAGATTCAAATCCTTCTGGCTTCCTCATTTAATGTACAATTAGGTAAATGCCTGGAGAGTTTTTCAGTTTCTCTGGTGAGGAGAGCGGCATCACTCAGCTGCAGCAACAAAACAGCCTGCAGGAGAAGGGAAAGGCTGAATGGCTCCCTTTGGTCTCTTTGGGCCTAGTGCAGGTCCCCTTTGGTCCTAGTCTGCCTGCTGCATGGACATTTTCCCTGTGCAACTCTCAAGTCATCCCCGAGGCTCAGACTCCATCTCCTCGCTTGTGAAGCAAGAGGATTATGCCTGTGTACAGGGTGATCATTGAGAATAAACAAGGTGATTGTTTTAGATGGAGGCACAACAACTGTGGTTTACTTGTCATTCAGAAAGGCACATAGAGCCTACAGAGGGCAGTATGGACAACTGAGTCGTCTTTACACATCTTGGACATGGTTTAGTCAGCTTTTCAATGGACAGCATCACACTGAGAGTAACTTTCCAATAGGTTTGTCTACCTATGTTCCTCCTGAGCAAATGCTTCTTTGCCTTTGGCCAGTACCAAGCTCCAGGCTTATGTAAGAGCAGTATGATCAGCCCAGATGACATGGAGGAGACCCTTCCTGTTAATGGTGCTCCTACCTAGGTATTCCTCTCTGTCCTTTTTCTTTTTTATGATTCCAGAAATCACTAGAATTTCAAGATTTCTTCATTCCCATCAATGTCAAAATCGTATCATCGATGGCCTACCATCTCAGCTGGGTGGCTAGCTCCAGGCTTTCCTGTGGTGTTTTCAAGTTCTGAGTCTATATATGTAACGGATATACCTATCAGTCACAGGAGATGCAGTGTGGCAGATGTTTTTCCCCAGTTTCATTTCTGTCAGACTTACTGGGCTTAAATACTCTGGTTGCACTATAATATGGGGGATGCTGAATGGTCAGAGACATACAGGTCGGCACATTCTTATCAGACTCCACGCTTTCCTTTGTTCCTGTTTTGGAGCTCTCTAGTGCCACATCTTCATGCAATCACTTAAATGAAGACAGTGGTATTAAAGAAAACTCTCTATGGGCTAAAAGAAGACAATCTGAAGACAAACATTGAAAGAAAGCATTTTTAAGTACTACAATGATACAACACATCAGAATACTGGTATGGATAGCTTTTGTCTCATAAACTTACCCTCTAATTATTGATTGGCTGGTACTATGTTTACAGAGAATCTGGCAACTAATTCATTGTTTGCTGATTGGATAGCAGGGAGGCACACAGTGAGTCAGAGCTGTCTCTGCTCCATTTTGGAGGGGGTGAGGGTTTCCTAATGAGTCTGCCGGGCGATCAGGAGAGCAATAATGGTGAGCGAGCAATCAAAGCTGTGGAAACCTGGAACCGACATCGCCTTCATCCTCCTGGGGAGGTGTGGGCATCATAATGTCTCTTCTGTTGCTTTAAAACACTGCTCAGATAATGGCCTGGCCTCCCACACTCTCTGAGAGGGTGCCTCTAGCTTTACTGAAACCCTATCCTGACCACAGACCTTATTTCCCCTCACAGCTTTGATACCCTGTCCAGCCAGCAGAGTCTCCAGAGACGCAGTTGCTCTTTCTTTCAGTGTGCGCCACAGAGGTTTCAGAACGTGCTTCGAGGGCACCTGAGGACAGAAATCCCCCTGCCTTCCTCACTCACCTCCCTCCTCACGACCTTGCTGGAGTGAAGTTCTTTAAATCTATGGAAACAATCTGGCAGTTGGCACTTGCTCTGAAAAGCAACCCAAAGGAATCGGAAAATCAGACTGTAACTCGGAGGTTTTTTAGCCAAGTGCTTTGTCCATGGGAATTTTTGAAGTAGTGTAAATCACTAGGAAGCCAGGGACAACCGAATTCAATTTCATGTTGCCAGTGTCACAGCCAAAGAGTGCATCCCCAATGAACATCAACCCTGTTTGTGGCCATCCTTGGGCCCAGTTTTTCTGACAACAGAAGTTCAGCCTTGGGCTAGACTTTCTCACAGCCAATTCAACAAGGGGAGGTGTGCTGGCTGGATTTCTAGTGAGTGAATCCTGGCAATGAGGTCATCCATACAGCAGAACCAACATGAACGGGCAGGCCCACTTGCATGCATGACCAACACAAGGGGCTGCTGGACCCCTCGTCCATGTCTGACACAACCTGTCCTAGCAGTGACAATCACGCTCAGTGCCACCATGTCATACTTTGTTTAAAAAGTAGAGACCAATAGAGTTAAGATGGGGAAAAAGCATGTGTCAAAATTTGCCAGTCTTTTCAACAACTGAAACATATATGGAACCTTTTATACTTTTGCACCAAGTTACATATCTTATAAGTTGCCAAACTGGAGCGCTTAACCAAGATAATTTAATAAAAATATATGAGACCTTTATGGTCTACAATTAAAAGTTTCAGAAGGGTGAAAGTTACCCTCTCAAGCTCAGCTGCAATTTGCTAATTTTTGAGCAGCTACTCGATGAGAAATTTCCTCACATTCTGATCCTCTGTGCTGTGCGCATGAGGGAAACTTGGGAATATATTTCATGAAGTAGCTTTGGGACTCGTTTTAACTTACATTGTCACGTTACACCTGGATGAGGAAACACATGAAGTAATTAAGTAAAACCTACTGAGGAAAAAGGGGATTTCAGCTGAATTTAGCTAATTAGTCCCAAGACTGGCCCCAAGTGTAGGAGGAAAAAATATTCCAAGGGGTTTTTCCTTACTAGGTTTAATTTAGTTCTGGGCAAGGGCAGTATGGTGTTGCTGGTTGTATCTTGTTACCCTGAAGAGCACCCTTTTTTTCCTCCTGTGACCTGCACTTAAAGGCTGATACCATCGCCTCATCAATTGCCAATGCCACCAGTTCAATAGCTGGCTATCACAGTGCAGCATCTTTCTCGATGACAGGCAACTGCAGGTCTTGGCTCTCTCCAAAAATAGCCACTCGTTGGTAGAGGCTCATTCCCAGATTCCCTGTGGTCTCAACCCGGGCTAAGGACTTCATCCCTGTGCTTTCTTTGGGATATGCTCACAGTCCGATAAAGACTGTGTTTCCTGTGACTTTGATATTGAGACATAACTAACTATAACATTTTCATCAACAATAGTACCTACCATTTCCATTTTCCTTTAAGACTGGTGACATTTGCCTATACAAATGTTATCTATGCTTCCCCATCCCATTGAATTTAGCAGACTGAATTTTAAAGAGAGAGAGAGAAAAAAAACAGTAAGAGAAAGAGAGCTTTTTCATTTAGCATCGCAAGGTACAATAGGAGCTTCTCTGGGGAACTGGCTTTCACTAAACCCCAGCCAGAGTCACAAATTGATATCTCAGGTGCTGATACGTTAGAGTTTAGAATTCCTTCCCAGATAGGGAAAGGAAAGTCCCTAGAGGGCTCTGTATTATGCAATATAATGTAAGGTGGAATCCAGACAGGAGCAGCAGACAGCAGTGAGAGGTGCAGAGATGGGCACCCATCGGTAATGAGCACCAGAGGATCTGCCCCTCTGTTTCAGTGAGGAAGAAAGCTCGGCAAGCGCTTGCTACACCCATGAGGGAAAGCCTGCCCAGCACACTTGCCTTTGCTCCAGCAAGACAGGGCTATACTCATGTCTTCTTCCTCCTACTGCGTCAACCACAGGAGCAGTAGGGGTGAAAGTCACCTTAGTAAACACCAGTGCTGCCCAGCACAGGTATTCAGGAAACTGGGGCATGAAGGTCAGCTTAGGCAACTTGGAAAGACCTTGTCTCAAAATGAAAAATCAGAAGGGCTGGGATTTACCACTCTATGATGGAGCACCCTGGGGGTTGATGCCTAGTATCACAACAACAACAACAACAACAACAACAACAATAGCAATAACAACAACAAAATATCTCAGAACTTTCCTTTGAGAAATTAAGGTGATAGTTTTTGAAATAAATGTATTTTTTTCTATTAAGAATCAAGAGGAATTTTGACAAAATACTTCTTAACTTTGGGTATTTTGTGCTCTCTGGCATAATATTTTCCTACAATATCATTGATAAAGGAAAGTAGAGCTATGGCTCAATGCTATGGTGCTTGCCTAGCATGCAGTGCTGGGCTCCAACCCTAGGACAGCAAACTAAACAGAAGCAAAACAGCAACAACAACTAATTTAAGCAAAATGAGAGATACAGACTTAAGTTTTAAAATGCTTTTAACAGGGGTAACATTTTCAAATAAAACTGTGGGTCAGTGAATAGAGAATTGTAACTTCATTTGAAGAGAACAGTACCTCCCAAACTCGAATAATTAAATTTTATTAGGCTTTTATAATCGAAAAGAAGCAACGTGCCATCTGCTCTGTATCAATTCCTAAGATCAATGTGTTCATTGTATATTTCAAACATGTACTAGTAAAATAATTAACCAACTAGAAAAAAATAAAATGGAAAGAAGCAATCGCTGTAGCAAAATATTCTGCTCTAGAGAGAGTCCTTTCTGCCACGTAGGATTCTGAGCTCTCACATATCTACACACCATAGTCTAAAGGAAGTCTAGAATCTGAGGGACAAATAATTAGTCATAGCATAGGGAAAATTCTTCGTTTAAAACTTAATTCAGGCAACATCTATTTAAAAGTCTTTATTTTGCCGACAGTGATTTAACCACGTTTTAGGAAATACTTTGTCGATGCCAGCATCAGCCACACGATGGCAGTAGTAACTACAGTACTGACCTCAGAGCCTTGGGCAAGACTAAGGCATACATTTCTTTATAAGTTAAATTATTTTCTATTCGGTTCATGACATTTTTTTCCTAGCTACCAAAATAATAAGCATTTGATATGCTTTTATTTCTATTTTGTTAGTTCAAAACTGTAGTATGGTTCTCAGAACTTACACACTTCGAAGTTTATTTCTGAAAAATCCATAATAAAATTTAAAATGTTTTCCAAGGATTCACTTGCTAATCAGCCGTCACTTACCTCGTACGAAAAAATTCACTGGAAGAGAAACAATTCAAATATACACACAGAAGGCTATTTTTCAGAACCGATGTGCAAAATGTAGACACTTTCACTCACCCCCCACGTGCACCCCGATATATGAGCCGTCACGCGCTTCGGTTCCAATCGACACCACTTCCTAGAGTTCTTATGTGAAAGTTGGACAGAATAGGCAGTCCTGCCCCTGAAATTGTATGAGTCATATTTAATATTTGTGTCATATAGTTACTTTTTGGCATCTATGAGATTAATTAAAATAGCACTTCACCTTTCTTCCCGGAGGAAAGCTACCCTTTTATACCTCCGGGTCTTTCACAGATATATTCTGAACATACAAGGTTAAAAAATAAACATATTGTGATTGTAAGACCAACGTTTCCCCTTGAAATGGTTTATCATAATATTATGCTTAATTATGCAAATATGCTGGAGGCTTTTTTATGGGCGCATCAGCCAAATTCAAATACATTAAAGATGACAAATACATATTCATTTACACATTCAGCACATATATGCTTGTGTGCAGCATTCTATCAAGTTAACAAATAATGGCATCGGATGGTACAAATGCTAAAACGGGAGAAGGGATGGAACAAAGCTGTTTGACAAATGCTTGCGAAGAAATTCCTTCAGTAGAAATGATGTAACATCTAAGAAAGTGCATCTATTTTGTTGGTCATTTTGCATGTCATTCTTTTAGGGGAAAAGGAATTTTAAAGGCGAGAAATAGATTGGTATAATTTTATTATACTTAACAGCAACTGAGGGTTTCTATTGTGCTGGTTTTTAAAAAAAGTATGTGGGAACAAGAAGAAAATTAAAAAGAGGTCCTGATCAAGTACTTTAATGAGATCTAACATATCCAATAAAAATTTCAACTATTTCCAAATATTTGGTAGAGAAAATACAGCTGACTATATAGCCAAAGAAAGAGAAATTTGTATCTCTCTTATAGTTGTCAGATAGTCACATTTGTGAAAAATGTGACACATAATTTTCTATTTATTACTTCTTGGTGGTCTTTTAAATTTATTTTAAACAAAACTATCAAAATTTCAGAGTATTTGAGCATAATTTTGAGGTCACCAGCTTGTTTTGATGAGGAGCAGAGACATAGAAAACAGCCCACACTCCACCTGTGAGCCCGGCTCTGCGCCGGGTCTTTCCACTTGCTACCTCAGGGTGAAACATCAAACTTGAGAATTAATCTTATCTCCATAAGTCAGAAATGAAAATGAACTTTTTAATATGTGATAAACTATCTTAAATTAGTCTCATTTTGTAAATGACACCATAATGGACTTGTTAGCAAAAAAAAAAAAATAGTATTGCTATTGTTAGCAAACTTAATAAATGCACTTTAATTTTATGCCTTCTTGATGTGTTTGAATACAGTCATTTTAACAGCATGTTTTGCAAAAGCATTTCATAGATTTAAAATCTTTAAAAAGTAAATATAAGATTTATTAGATAACATTTAAAATAAGACAAATTTACCATTGAATTAATTAAAATCTCACGATTGGACCTGCATAATAAAAACAATTTCAATTTCTCACGGTCTATTAAGTTTCCTCCACTTGTGTACCATGACAGAAGCGGACGGACAGATGCTTTACTTGCACAACTGCATTGCACTGGTTTATATTCATCGCAGCAACCACGTGCCCAAATGACAAATATCCTAAAGTGCCTCTCTAGGGGTAAATCGCTTGAGTCCTTAGATGACGAGCATTGTAATGGGGACATTCTTGAGAGGTTGTGCTTTGTAATATTTGGTAAAGTGTGAAGATATTCATACATAAGTGTAGAACTGGGACGCTATAAATATCCGAGGAAATTGAAAATATTTCTGTATGTATTTGTACTTAAAGATGCAAGTTTAGATGAAGATTTTAAGTGGTCACTGCACTGCAAGTGATAACATCAGTTCAAGTCACTCTTCTATTTTAATGACGACTTTTCAGTTTATTTCCTTAAGAAAAGACGTTATTCCTACAATCATATATATTTTAGTAATTTTCGTTAGTTTTAGTGACCTCTGTATCCTTGCTTCAATGACAACAATGCTTTATTTTTTTTGGTTCCTAGTTTCAGAAAATTTACGTAAGTACCTGCTTCAGCCCCAGCGGGGAAGGAAACTTTCCACCCTAGCCAAACTGCTTTGGGGAGTGCTGTCCAGTGCTGAATTTTATTCTATTTTGTTTTGTTGCTCAGAACTACAGGCTTTGAACATGTGAAAAGTATTATAAGAATTTGGCTATCTGGACTCTATCTCCTTTACTGAGAAAAGGAAGACTTGGAAATGACATGTCAGATTCGTAAATATAAGAATTTACCCATTTATGTCACAGATTTATGGTTAAGGAACACTTCGAAGGCCTCCTGAGTTGCTAAAACCCTGCCTTGTAAAATAAAATGATACCAGGCTTAAAAACTCAATGACAAATTTCTTGACAGTCCCTGAAACTTAGTCTATAATTGGTCAAAACTTGTGTTCTCTTTCATAATGTTTCCACTGCAACGGCAGCACAGGCACTTGTAGCGCCTTCAAATGAAAGCAGGAAAAGAACAACACTGCTTAAGATTTGTGAAAATAGGGGTTGGGGAGATAGCTTAGCAGAATAAGCACTTGCCTGGCAAATGCAAGGCCCTGAGTTCAATCCCCAGTGCCACCAAAAAAAAAAAAAAAAAAAAAAAGAATTGTGAAAATAAGATGGCTGAGACTTTATCTTTTATGTTTCCTTAGGACAGAGAATAAGAGGAGGTCATGTTACTAAATTAATCATTGCATCATTGCTTGGGGAACGACAGTACCTGTCAGAACTGTGGGTTCTTTACTGCTACCCCTTTCCCCAGTGATCTTGCTCAATTCCTGGGAATCAGCTTTGGGGAGCTCTCTTTTCCTATTCTTACAATCCACTTCTGTTGAATTTCTCCTCCTTTTTTGACCTTGGTTATATGATCTCAACAACTAAGAAGAAAAAAAAGAAAATTCAATTTTGTCTCAGGAAATTTTGTTTACTTCTTCCCTTCCTTTAGAATCTATCAAGCTGTCCTTGGGCTAGGGGTTTTTCTCAAAGGGAAATCTTGTCCTCAAGTAAGTCAGAAAGCAACAGCTTTTGGAAAACCTGAACCAGCCACCATCCAGGTCCCTTAAGCAGAAGTTGTTGTCTTATTTTGGGTTCTTGTTTCAGAAGACCAGTCCTATCAAATAACATCCATCTGGCTGGATATCTGAAGTACCAATGACTGCTAGGTCTAACTTGGGTATTAAACTTATATGTTACCTAGTTTTTCAAGCCCACTGAGGAAAAAGAAATATTACAAGAGATGAATATTGGGGAAAATCAAGCGAGGGCGAAGGGGAAGGGGAGAAGAAATGTATGCAAAATACTGTGTTATGTGCATGTACCAACCCCGCACAATGACTGGACTCATCATGTACTAATAAAAGTAAATGTACTAATAAAAATAAAAAAGGAACCCCCAGACCAGAAGCAAAAAAAGTAATCACTGTAGCAACATACAACTACTGATTGCAGTAGACAGAAGCTAGTAAAGCCAATACTATTAACGTAAGATAGAAAGCACCATGAATAATAGATCCTCAAAACATAAGAGGAAACATGCATGTCCTATTTCATATCCATCCAATCACTATACGAAGTCAGGTTATTTTAAAATTCTAATTTAAAAAGTTTAGGTTTCAGAAAGCTGCAAAACCTGAAGAGCTGCAAAAACGTTTGATCATAAGCATTAATGGAGACGCATTTCAGCTAATGGATTTGTCTGATCTTGGATTTTATCATTTCCTCGCTCATACTTTCATCCTTAGAGGTGAGAGGGGTCAGTAAGGGCAGAAGAGAAAGGGACTCGATTTATTATCTTCTTCCACAGATGACAAATACATACATAACTGAGGACTTTTTTTTTTTAACTTCCACTTTGTCCAGGCATGAGAGCAAGACTGTGATGCAGGAAATGATTTTATGTAACGTTTTTAGCAGAATTTTAGGATTGGAGATCATCAGAACATCTTGTTCAAAGAGTACTTGTCATTAATCAGGGCAGTGTCATCTGAGTTCGGCAGTTCTAATATTCATGTACAGGACAAGAAGAGCATTGTCACTTAAGCCCAAGTGGAGTTGATGAAACTGGACGTTCTTAGTTGAAGAGTGTCCAGAGAATGATCATATAGAATCTAAAAAGGACTTTCTTTTTACCAACACATATGCACAAAAGCTCAAAAAATTTTATAAAATGCTTTTAAAGGAAAGGTATATTTTAAGATGGTAAGACAAGTTTTTTTTTTTCTTCATTCCACTTTTTGACTAAATGCAAAGGTGTTCTATAAATTCAGGTTCTTGGAGGCTATGTGTCTATTCAAGGGTCTTTAAAAATAAAATCACATTGATTGGTAAGACACAGATCCTTGACACAAACTCTGATGCTAACATCAGCCAACTAAAGTGGAAGCTGACAGTAAAAAGTGATCAAAATTATCCTTTATGTGATTTTAGTCAACATACCAATTCCGATGTGGCTCTGTCTCAAAAATACATTCTCTTACCTGAAATCACTAAATGTTAAGCCAAAGAGGGACTATTAAAGTCAAATCATTGGTTCTCCTTAAGAAATGATTAAAAAGTAATGTCACAGACACAATTTTGTGGATAAAGGATTGTGCACGCAGAGTTCTCTTTGAGTGAATATATTTCTGTGTCTTTGCCAAGGACGAGTGTCTTCAATTAATAGTTCATCTGATATCTGGAATTCTCATGTTTAGGTCCTGAATGTTAGGTTCAAAGAACAGAAAATAAAGCAAGCCACCAAAAGAGAATACAATAGGAAATTTGAAGAGATGCTTCTCTTTATTTGTCAAGTGCCCATTACAGGAAAGACAACCTTTTTGTGATAGTCACCACTGCCTCAAGATGGTGGTGAACCATCAACCCAGGCTGAGCCCTGGAAGCAAAAAAGTTGCTCCTAATGTTTGCTGTCCCACTGTATGTGCCACCAACTGAAACCTAAGCACCTGGCCTTGTCACATCTTTAAGAAATGATGCTAGTACTGATTTCCTATTAAATCTCAATCTATCATATCTACAATATAGAAGAACTCAAAAGCATTAAGGCCCTCAAATGAAAGACTCCATAGAAAAATGGCCAGCTGAAATGAATAGGCATCACTTAGAAGTACAAATGGACATGAATACTTGAAAAAATGCTCGACATTTCTGGCCACCAGAGAAAGGTAAATTAAAGCAACACTGAGGCTCCATCTCACTCCAGAAATGGTAGGTTTCATCAAGAAATCAAATAATGGGCCGGGGAGATGGTTCAGTAGAATAAGCACTTGCCTGGCAAGCACAAGAGCCTGAGTTCAATCCCTGGTTCCAC
>NDGM011255000.1:0-14790 GCA_002564305.1 Octomys mimax | reverse complement strand
AAAAAAAAAAAAAAAAAAAAAAAAAGAAATCAAATAATAACAAATCTGGTGAAGATTCAGGGGAAAAGGAACCCTTCTACATGGTTGGTGGGAGTGTAAGCTAGTGCAACCATTATGAAGATAAGTACAGAGGTTCTTCAAAAAACTAAAACTAGAAATTCCACTTGACCTAGCTATGTCCCTTCTAGTTAGCACTGTCGAAGTGCCAGACACCATACTGAGGTGACACATGCACACCCATGTTTTTGTCAGCACAATTGATAATAGCTGAATCTGGGAAGAACCCTGTGTGTCCACACATAGACAAATGGCTGAAGAAAATGAAGTATTTATGCAGATGGAGTACTACTCTGCAATGAAATAAGATATTGTAGGAAAATGACTGCCTTTACACACCATAATGTTAATTGGAATAAATCAAACACATGAGGTTAAATATTGCATTCTCTTATATGAGAGACCCAAAATATAAAGAAATTGAAAAACAATTGAAAAGCAAAATAAAAGATAATAGGAAACATGGAGATAGATCTTTTGCAAAAGGGAAGGGGACAAGGAGATGGAGAGAAGTGGGAGGGAGGTGGAGGGAAGGGATGAAGAAAGAATGAAGGTGTGCTGTGTTCCTTTACCAGCTTCTTGCAAGGTGAATCATTCTGCACTAATAAAAATGAAAACTCATATTCTGCCGATCTAACCCTGAGAACACATTGGAAAAACCCAAATGGATAGGCTTGCCATGAAGCAAGCAGCCTTTCTACTTCAAAGCTGTCAATTTTGGGGAAAAAAAGAAGAAAAGAAAAAGAAAAAAGCCGGAGAAAATATCCCAAATAAAAGAAGACTAAAGATACATGACAACTTACAGCAGTGTTTGATACCAAACTGGATTCCAGACAAGCCTTTTAAAAAAACTTCTGGCCGTAAGAAATGACAAAAGTAGGTGAAATATAAATAAGCCTTGTGCATTAGGTAATGCATAGTGTTGATTGCTTGATTTTGATGATTCTACTGGGGCATTGTGAAATACTTAAGGAAGCAAAGGAACATCACACCTCACCTGACTCACACGGAGAAAAGAAAAGAATGTCTAGGGCTGGCCAGATAGCTTAGCGGACTAAAGCCCCTGCTTAGGAAGGTGCAGGGAGTGGGGTTTGATCTATACTGCACCAGCCCCACCCCCAGGACACGCTAAGACTGCAACTGAGACTAGGCGTGGTGACGAGAGCCTGTGAGTCCAGCACTTGGGAGGCTAAAAACAGGAGGATCACTATGAGTCCAATCTGTGTAGTGAGACCTTGTAGACTTTGTACTACATATATAAAAAAAAGAATGTCTGTGTTCATACATTTGTACACACAGCTGGATAGGGGAGAAGTAGGAGAGAGTGACAGAAAACAGGAAAACAGTAGTGATAAAGTGCTAGCAATTGGGAAATTGGGACGAGGTGTGAACAGTGGTTTGTAGTATTCTTGCAAGTTTTCCATAAGTCAAAAATTATGTCAAAATCAAAAACTTAAAAAAAAAGTTTTCAAAACCTTTAGCTGAGTATGCTGCTGGTTCTTTGTGAGGACCTTCTCTGAACTCAGTTCTAATTTTCTTGCTTTCTGACGTGAATTCAAAAATGATCTCATTCTTTTTCTTCCCTTTTTGATCTTGCTTTTACATTCTTTTCTTGCTCCTGAGCCACCTGGGCCAGCACTGGTCCATGGAGCATGGAGAAGAGGTCGGGGACACCTGGCACATCAGGTTGGGCAGGGACCATCAGTTGCTGCGCAGCTAGGAGGCCTCCCACAGCACCCAGAGTCCTAATCCTTCTATCACATAGGATTCTCAAACGCATGTGAGTATTCATCTTTCTATCTGTTCTCGGCATGAAATTCATCTCAGTAGGAAATATTATATATTTGATGGCTTGTTAAACCATATACACACTGAGAAGAGTGTACAGAGCATTGTAAAATCTCTTCCTTGAATTCCTGCTTCATGGATCTAACTTTGAAATACCAAGAGTAATATCTGAGCATATTCTCATAAGTATGATTTGGAGTCATGTCTATTACTCAGCGGTGGACACCAGAATAGTAGACTCAAATATGCAGCACATTTAAGTCTAGACTTTTTTGCATGGTCTAAGAGTCAAGCTTACTAGTGATTTGGAAGACCCTCCCATGAGCAAACAGATCAGATAAATATCGTCAACAGTATGGCTTATTCTTAACATGACCACCCTCTGTAGAAGGCACAGGAAAGGACCCAACATGGCTTTTCTAATATTCAGGCCAAAGTGAATATTAGAGTTTTCTCAGTCTATTTATGAGAAAACATTAGCTAAGCTAAATTAGAGCTGAGAGGCATGCTGTCTAATATCTGACCAGTAGTGAACAAAACAGCAAATGTCTGTGAGAAAATAAAATATTAAAAACTCTCATGGATTAAAGAGACATGACATCAAGTGAATGCAGTGTGATATTCTGTTTTGGATTCTGGAAGAGAATAAACAACATATTAAAGGAAAAAACTAGCAAAATCTGAACAAGGTCAGTACTTTATCAGTAGTATCTTATATAGTAGCAGTGTTAATTTACTCTTTGTGATGAAAGTATTCTGGTTATGTAAATCATTAACATGGGAGGAAGTTAGGGAAAGAGTGTATGTGTGAATATGTACTAGGTCTATACCTTTGTATGACTCTAAAAATAATTTTGAAATAAAAATAAATTAGTGCTAGCAACTAATTCTCCTTAATATTCCTAAAAAGTACTAGCTTGAATGTCTCCAATTTTGTGGAATAAAACACAGCATGTTAAGTCCTCAAATGTTATTTTATACCAAACACAAACATTTTAAAACTTTTAACTCATACTCTAGTTAGTTGATACTTATAGGCATATATGGAAGTATAGTTGCATAAATTTATATTGTCTATACCAAATAAGATATTTACTTTAAATATCCTTTGAGGCAATGAGGTGCTGCACTATGTGCCCTAGTATTTCAATCATCTTCTTGATTAACATTCAGAATAAGAACCAGAGAAACATGCAGTGCAAAAAGAGCCAACTAATGAGATCAAGTGGTCCATCCCCCCATCTCTTTGAAAGCCTCAGTGAAGGCACCCCACAAGCTTAGAGGCCTCCCTTACTGCAGTCTGATTCTAGCCTTTCATGCTGTTATTTTCATCTTCTAGAAACAAGTAGAAGAGCATGGTTTACTCTCTTACACGGGCATGGAAGAAAAGTTGAATTCATTGGAAGTGACGCCATCTTTAATTAGCCTCAGAAGACTGGAAGGGGTAACAGCTCCCCTCTACTTCTAGACTGAGAGCTACACTGACTCATGCTGCATGTTAAGCCCTGCTTCTAAGACCAAATGTACTTTTATGCAGCATCATATTGAACAGTGCACTCCTCCAAGGCCCTGAGAGGACTTGAAACAGAGGTTCATGTGGTTGTAGGATAGAAGCGTTTATGTATTTTGCTTTTAATAGTTAGTTGGACAAATAGTTCTGAAAGTATAGGTAAGTGAATCCTATAATAATATTTTATGTACAAAGATATTCAGTTTTATTAGTATATAAGTTTATTTTATCTTATTAGATAAGTTACAAAAATGTATTATTAAATAAATTTCAAAAGGTATCCAAGACATTTTGAAACTGCTTGAAGTTTAACCCAACAATCTCTAATCTCTCTCTGCAAGACTCTCCAGTGTTTTTCCTAAAGCTGAAACTTGTAAGAATCTTTTTGCTTTCTTAATTCTATGAATGAGGAATCCTAATTATACTTTTCCCCTGGTGTTTTCCAGTTAAATCCCTGGGTTAGAGTTGGAGGTGACTGGGGTATAACAATTGTTGCTTCATGGAGCTACAATACCTTTGACACCCTCTGTGTTGGGGAACATTCTTATATTGCTGTGGGATTTAAGGGACAATGCCACAATGACCTGTCTGCCTTCACTCAAATTCTGAGTGCTTTCATTAAACCACACTCACAGGCATACAATAGATTAAAAATACCTTGCACTTGAAGGTGTGACCTGCAGTTTGAACTTTATAGAGTAGCCTATAAGGAAAATAGTCAAAGGATGTGTCTAGTGGTACATTCTTACTCTCAAATAACATGGTGTATGAGAACCTTGACAGCCCCAAATGCTACTATAGAACAGTGATGAATAGAAGAATAGAAATGGATGAACTGTAGAAGAACGTATATTTCACTTTCCTTCTATTTCTCAAATACCTTTGCCTTAGCTGTTTGAAGCATGTGAATTTCAAGCAGAATTCATTTCCTATGGCTATTTGATATTAATATATTCAAATGGCTCACAATGTGGATTATGGCATTTACATGGAATTCTTGGACCTTAGAGTTTCCACTTGAAGACCTTGAGAGTTCTAATTCAGCCACTTTCCGTATGACCTTGAACAGTGGCTTTAAAAAGAAGCAGGCCTTAGTTTACTCATAAATGAGGAAGAGTAACAATATTACATCTTCTGTGTGGGAATGTTATGAATATTTTAATATTGCTATCAAGGTGTATTCCTCTGTTTGGTTCAAAGATGTCACAGAAAACCAGAATATTACTATTATTATCCCATCTAGCCTCTGTGAACTTTAACACTCACAGGTCCTGTCCTTGTGTATATCCAGTCTGAAATATCTGGATTTGTTTTTTAAATTTCATCAAATTTCTAGCTCTGTCAATAATGTGCAAAGTCAAAGGTGAAACTTGGTATATTAAAACCAAAAATAATACACAGAGATTTAAAAACAGGCCAAAAAAAGTAAACAAAGAACCCATGGAGGCTGTGGAGATTTCTGGGTCCCAGGTTAGAAAAGTTGTTACCCAGTAATGCCACACAAGGCAAGTCTCAATGTCACAGTGTAGGAGCTTTTATCTCTGAGGTGTCTGCATTCCATTAATTCTGCACCTTGGCATTTAGGAGACCTTGCACAGACCTTTAATCTACCTTGTCCAGGGCATTAGATACATTGAACACATTCTGGTATAGAGCAGAAATAAAAGTATTTGCCAAAGGGACACAAATAGGGTCTGGGATGAAGAGTAACTGCCTTGCATATATAAGGTCCTGGGTTTGCTACCCAGGATTGCAAAACCAGGAAAACATAAAATAAAACAAAACCTTCCCCCCAAATATAAAAGGAACTATGCTGTACAGAATTTCTGTGCCTTGGATTTTTCCAGATAGTAATTTCATATATTCTGCCCCAGTGGCCCATGGTGGTTATCAAATCCTACTCATTCAACTAAATATGGATAACAAATATGACATTTTCAATTTGACAACTATGTTCTAGTACAAGAGACTGAAGTCTTAATTAAATAGGTCAGTCACATTCTCCATAGAATTTTCTTTTCATAATCATTGCTAACAATGACCACTTACATGTATCTGTTTTTAATGAAGTCTCTCCAAGGGAGATATTTATTATACTAGCAGACAAGTGTTCAGATCTTTTCAGGAGAAAAGTCCCAGGATAGCTGACAAATAACCAGTCCTCAAGCTTATGTAAAAACTACATCTCAGGAATAAGCGCTTCCCTGGCAAGCGCAAGGGCCTGAGTTCAATCCCCGGTTCTGCCAAAAAAACCAAAAAAAACAAAAAACTACATCTCAGAAGCTGAAAATTTCCTCAAGAGAAGCAGCAGGCAGGAGCACTTTATTTTGTCCTCTGTCTTCCCAGCTCTCTGCACTGGAATTTGCAGTCCTAGCAATTTGCTCATAGATGTGCTCCATCCTAGGGTGTTTACTCAACAAGTGCGGGTTCATGGATAAGTGAGGGAATGTGGTGTAGGGTAGACAGGACTCTTTTTCAGTTGAGTTCAGTTGAGTTATAAAGCTACTTTATGGGTCTGCATCATGTTAGTCTTAAAAGGGCAAATGAGAGCTAAGGAAAAAGGGAGAGACAGAGGGAAGATAAGCATAAGCACTAGGCATATCTCAAAGAGATGCCCATGCAAGGACAGCAGTTTCTAGACGAGCACTGGCAGCCCCAGCTCTGACCCTCACCCCTACCATGCAGGCTCAAATGAATACCTCACCTTCTGGTTTACAAGCATGTGAGCAGGCAGAGCCATGAGTGGAGCAGCCACAAAAGGAAGTGTATCTCTGTGGGGCGTTGTATTTCAAATAGAATATAACATTAGTCAGGAGGCTTTTAATAGTGAAAATACTATTGATTAAAAATAATCGATATGTAATTATTAATGAAAATGTATGCTCTGTGACAGGAAGACATAAACACCTGGCAAAACTGTTCGCTATGTCAGCTGAGACCATCATAGGTTATGTGTATTTCCTCCTCATTTAAATATATTATAAATTTTATATAGGAATTGGTTGTCCTATCATAAGTTCTATCAACTTCAGGCCCGTAGAAAAATACAGAGTGAACCAATAAATGTGTCAAGTATGAACAACTGGAAAGAAGTCAAGTGTGATTTTCCCTTGGTGAGAAGCAAAGAGCCACCGCCTCCAAGAATAGGCAAAAAGGAATATAGCAAAATTTGCTTCTGCTATTGTCTTACTCACATAAGTTTGTGACACACAACAACCGCATCATCTTAGAGAACTGGTGCACACATGCCTGTGGCATCCTGTCCATTTTTACTCCCCTCCTCCCTTACCCTTCTACCCCACGTCCTCTTCCCATCTCCACTGTCCACCTCTCTGCTTTCTAGCATCTCTCGTTTATTCCACTCTTTAAATGATTTATATTTGAGGTTTCTCATATTAGAAAATCCAGGGTGTTTTTAACTTTCGGTGCCTGATTTGTTTCACTTAGTGTTATGGTCTCAAGGTCCATCCATTTTCATATGAATGGCTGAAACTTGACCTTCTCTGCAGCTGAGTAGTATTTCATTACAAATATATACTACACTTTCTTTAATCATTTGTCTATTAATGGGTACACAGATCACTTCCATAATTTAGCTATTGTGAATTGTGCTGTGATGAACAAGGCTATGCTTGTATGCACTATTGTAATATAATAAGTGTAACTCCGCTGATGTTTGTTATGTTCTGTACACTAAAGCCTAGAACAGTTTGGTCTTGGTGTCTTGAGTTGTGAAGGATGTCGATGTCCTAAAGGATTCTTGGTCATTTTGACCAAGATGAAGGTCAAAGTTATGGGGAGGCAAGTTAACAATGATAGCAAGATCTTCTGTCAAAGCAAAAGCTTCCTTTGTTGGAGTCAGATGTATAGGTATACTACATATCTAAATGGATGAGTATGTGGTAGGTAGTATGTTTCCTACTGTAAGTCACAAATGCTCCAAGTTAAACTGGCCAAAACAGTTCAATATACTAGCTCACTTAAAACTTCCACAGGCCCCTCCTGTTCAAGCTCAGGCTATTATGCCAGAGCTGCTGTACTCCCCATACAAGGGTTGCCTTGCTCTCTTGCTTCAAGACAGATGCTGGAGGGCCTGGGCCCATCTGCTTTCTTATTCTTGTCTGTGGAGGGGCAAGAGAGACAGACAAAAAGTCCTTCTCATCAGTTGTTTTGAGCTGACCATCATGTCCAAGAATGCCATTTGAGGAATGGGATAAGCCCAATTTCCAGACAGAGTCTAGGTGAGGGGGACAAGATACTTTGATTTATGTAGACTAAGATTCAACCAGTGAGAAGGCTGGGGACAGAATCAACTTTGCTTGTCTCTCTGAGTGACCAGAGGAAACAGTCTGCTCCTGAACAAAGAATGTGGTGGTGGTGGTGGGTTGAGTTCTGGTACACAGCAGAAAGAGGACAGTGAATACTGGGTAGGCAAGGAATGCTGGCCTTTCTGTGATAGTATACTCACAACAGGAAGGAACCGTTATCGAGATATGAATCAGGACACCCAGAATCTATTCCAAGGATTGACATTAGCAAATAACTTGTAAAGAAAATTGTGAAGTTTCTGGGTCTTGGCCACCGCAGCAATCATGAGATGATGTCCACATACGTCTGCAGCCCCATCCAGCTCTGTTATCAGATTGTTTCTCATTGCCTACCACTCCCACTCTGATGGACACTCCCTAACACACAAAGCACCCATGAGGGCATATAGGTAAAAACTTTTAAAGGAGTAGTTTTCCTGGTAAATTCCCCCCACCCCCATTTATCTCATGGCAGATCAGCCAATTGCTATGACCTAGCAAAGCAAAACAGTGTGTGGTGCAATTATCTGGGAAATATAAGACCATCCGTGCTATCAGATAATGCAGGGGAGGGTGGGCTTTGTTTCCCAGAACAATCTCCCTGGTAGCTGTTGATGGTCCTCAAATCCTCAGATAAATGGCCGGGGCTCCACTTTTCTTTGGCTGCATAACTCGGGCTCTTTGTGAATCAGGATCAAACTCCTTGCTGTACAGATAAGATCATTTATGCCACATTTAAAAAGCAAGGGTTCCTTTTGAAGGGCTCCTTTTACTCTCTGAGTGTCATCTGACTCTCTTTCACTATCCCAGAGGGTCTTGGGACCTACAGCAGAGGCCCTTGTGTTTCTACAATAATATATATCAACAATAAG
Organism: Octomys mimax; assembly: GCA_002564305.1. Taxonomy (NCBI): domain Eukaryota; kingdom Metazoa; phylum Chordata; class Mammalia; order Rodentia; family Octodontidae; genus Octomys; species Octomys mimax. The sequence continues at coordinate 6,256 of NDGM011255000.1, read as the reverse complement.
TATGCTATGTGAATGAATTGAATTCATGGAAGGCTTTTGTCTTTCTACAAGGAGTTGAAAGACTTAAAGAAATAATTTCAACTGAAAATCTCTGCACTTATGCCTATAAGTATCTTGATTTTTGGTATTTAATTGTTTTAAACTTATTTAAAACCTACAATGGCAAAAATAATAAGACCACCAATTTGTAACAAAAAATGGATCTCAGTGAAATATTAAAATTTTGCAAAGATCCACAAATAAAGAATCATCAATATATTATGATTCAACTAGTAAAAAAAAGAAAAGAAAAACCACACACATCATCAAAATACATTTAAAAAATGGAAACACAGCCTGAATTGTGGAATCGGCTCCATGCACTGGAGAGGTGACTTCCCTGAGAACCTTCTGTGGGTCTTACAGATGCTAATACCTTCTTATTTTCCCACGCTCACATCATATGCAAGCTCCATGTCAAGCATGCATTTGTAGAATACATAAGTAGTGGAATGAAACCGTATTAGCTCTTATTTGCAGCTGTGGCCAACCCCTGAGCCTAAACTCTAATTGGAATTACAGTAAATTTAAAAGCATTGGGTAGCCCAGGATCTGAAGAACATACTCGAAGCTGCCCCCGGGATGAAGATTTCTTCAAAATACACAGCACATGTTTGCAGTAGATAATGTTTGTGTTGCTTGTGGGGAGGTGGTACATGTGCAGAACACATCTTAATTCCCTTTTCCATCGTTTTTCCCTTCTCTCCCTCCCCTCCCCTTCATCTCTTGATCTCCTGCCCCTTTGAGAAAGAGCTATCACCCTATTTCCTATTATCTGCCTTTTATTTTGCTCTTTATTTATAATTTGAGCTTCTCATATTCTAAGAGAAACCATGAGATGTTTAAGCTTGTGTGTCTGATTTATTTCATTTGACATCAAGGTCTCAAGGTGCACTTATTTTTCTTCAAATTACCCCTTTATCTTTTTTTGTGGTGTAAATATAATCTATTACAACAATTATGGCAATCACTATAGAGATTCCTCAAAAAAACTAAAACTAAACCTCCATCTGACCCAGTTAGTCCCTTTCTCAAAGGAGTTAAAGATACTTTGTTTAACAGTTATGACTTGAAGTCTTTGTTGATTTCTGTGTGAATTGGTTTGAACAATAATAAATTTATGGAGAAACATACTCTGTATTTATGAAAGTCTTATTTCTCTTCTATCAAAAGTAATTTTCAAAGAGCTGTTGGTTTCTGGATTCTTCCCCACTGAAATGAGCAAGCTCCCACTTTAAATGTCTCCTGATTTTGCTGGCTGCTTCTCAGGCTAATAAAAGCTGCTAAATCACTCCCTGGACAAAGGTCCCCACTGTGGTGCATGAAAAAGAAGATTTACAGTCATATGCTATGCTGAACAGCCTTGTCCAGGGCAACACAGTGCCCCGCGTCTGTGACGGGCTAAAACAAACTGCAGGCTAGCTCTGATTTCAGCCTTACATAACAGGGCAGCCAGCCTGTAGTTACAGTGCTTAGGAGAATAAACTGCATTGGGAGGGGGCCGTGGGGGCGCAGGAGGGGAGGCCAGGCCATTCGATTAGCATGTGCCTCGTTTTAATGACTGATTTCTTCAGATAGCCAATTCCCAGTGTTGAATTTGCCTCTAGGGCCACTTGTTTTTCTCCACGTCTTTCCTTGCTTGGCTTTTCTGCACACAGGCACCCTCAATCATACCCTTTAGTAACACTGCCCAAATGTTGGGGTAACTGTACTATATTTGGTCATAATAACAACTGCAGAAAGGAGATGCCCAGGTGAAGTTCTAGGATGACAAGATCTCTTTTTAGCAGGGACTGAATTTGTAATGCCATCTTGCTAGCAAGAAAAGCAGGGGGTACTCTGCTATGGTCTGGTGTTACCAAATATTCACTGCTCATCTGGATTTGCAGGTTTGCATTTCAACTGTCTTTCCACTTGTACTGGGACTTTTGTATTAATTCATTCAACAAATAAGCAAACAGAAAGCTTGTATTGAAGCTGCAATCAGATAAATGCTTGTGAAAATAGTGGACCTCTATTTGTATTCTCTCTCTCTCTCTCTCATAATTCAAATTGTGTTGGGAAGAGGCTGTGCTTCAGGTAGCTCTAAACTCCCTTCTAAGGTTAGTCATGGTTAATAGAGCTGGCTGTTCCTGCTCATTATTTATGCATCTTCCAAACAACAAACTCCTGCAACTGTCCAAAAAGAAACGAAAGAGCCAAGCACTTGGGTGAAGTATACCTCTCGCTGATGTAGGATAGGAAGGCACAGACAAAAGCAATGACGAATGGGCCCGGCCCAGGCAGCTCAGGTTGCGGTCACAGGGAAAGGAAGGAAGCTCAGTTCAGGATGCAAATAGACAGGACCAAGAGCCAGGAAGCCTGGGTTCTAGATCTGGTTTTGGAGCTAGGTGGGGTCATCCTAAGGGAATCACTTTATTCGCTGATTCTGAGTCTCACCTGTGCAATCAAGAACTTGGATACCAGTGGTCGTCACAGTGAATGGTGCACCGAGTTCATTTCTAGGGCTTGTCAAAGCCTGCTTGCTGGGCTACACCTTTCCAGTGTGATTAAGCAGGTCTACAGGGTGGGGCCCAGGAATTTGTATTTCTAACAATTTCTCAGGTGATGCTGGTACTGCGATGGAGGAATCACTCACTAAGAACAATTGAACAAGGTGATTTCCAAAGTCTCTATGCACCTGAAAGAGCTGCACACCATTGCTAGCGGGTCTTGCACACGTCAGAAACACTGAGTATTGGTTATAAATGTCTTCTTGGGGTTTAGTGGAAATCCATTCATTTTATTTGAAGTTATTTGCTTGATAGATCAAGCAGAAGGTTACGATTGATAAATTTTTACTTGAAAGTGAAAAATGATCATTTTTTAAATAGGAAGAAAGTTGTCAATCAATGAATGTGAAAATTAGACACAGGGGGAAATTCATTTGTTAAGTTTATGGTGATGACATCCATAGTTTCTCTTTGAATTTATTTATTTCTGGTATCTAAAATCACATTTGTGCCACAAACTTCACATCCCCTGTTGATGAATCGTATACTTAGTGCTTGGGATACAAGTGTGGTCAGTCTAGTCAATATTAAATTATGTGATGTAAATTCTGGTTCTTATTCTGTTTTTTTTTTTAATGTATTTTGTACAGGGTCTACAGGGTCTTTCTACACAGATTGGGCTCATCGTGATCCTCCTGTTTTCAGTCTTATTTTGCTTTTGACAAAATAAAACTTTAGAAAAAGAATTTCATTACCCTGGGTCTCTCAAAATTCTTTTTTGTAAAACAAAGCAATCTTGCTCAGAATTAATAGCATTTGTGATTCTAAATTCTCAAAAATGTAAGTAAATGAAATGTTTGATTTCTGAGTCAGAAACAAAATATAAGTCAAGCTACATACTTCTCCTGGGATGGCTCTAGATGAGAGAAAAAAATTAACAATTCCAGCCTGTCTGCTTGGGTCAGGATGGCCCAATGATGGGCTTCCTGCTCCACTGCAGACCCTACCCCTCCAACTGCTACTCTTAGCCTCAGGATGAAATCCAAGCTCTCCACCAAGCCTTCTTCACCTCTGTCTCAGGCATCTTCTCAACCCAGCAACCTGACACCCACCGTGCAAAGGAGGAGAGGTTTAATTGGGCGTATAGCTTCAGAAGTCTCAGCCCAAGGCTGCAGACTCAAGCACAGAAATGGCCTGGTGGGAGGGAATACCAAGGACAGCTGCTCACTTCGTGAAGATCTGACAGTGGAAAGAAGCAAGGCACCAGGAGGGGAGCCACGGTTCACCCGCTAGCTCACACCTCCAGGGACCTGAAACTGACCAGGCCCCGCTCCCAACAGCACCGCCAGGTATGGACTCGTGAGCGGATGAGTCCATTGATGAGAATAGCTACTCCAGGATCAAGTCACCATCCAAAAGCTCTGCCTCTGAATGCAAGATCCTCTTGGTTCCCATCCTAGATCTGTACACAGTACACCTCTCAATCTGCCCAGGCAATCCTCCATGGCCTTCCAAAGACACGACCTTTCTGAACCTCTAACATTCCGCTCTTACTGATTCATCCCCACAAATATCACCCTTGTTGTTGGATGAACAAACGAAAAGAAATGATATAAATATGATATGGGAAAAGTGTTAGCTTTATATAGAAACATAAGCATACATTAAATTAGCTGACTATATTGTGCATGCTCCATAATAGACATTTTAAAAATGTTTTATTTATTAGCATATTAATAATTAATTCTTATAGCAAATTTAAGATTCCTGCTATTATCATATTGAGGAAACTAAAACATGGAGAAGTTATTTGATTTGTTCAAGGTAAGATATTCAGCAAATATACAGCCAATGTCCAAACATAAGTGGCCTATTTTTAGAGTCTCCGCTGTTAATAATAACATAAACTATAATATAAAACTTTTAATCCCCCATTTATGCTGAATAACTTCCTCATTTATGCTTGGGTACTTCCACGGATGAGATTCTTACTACTTCTGAATCTGCCTTTTTTTAAACAGTGAAAACTCTGATAAGAAATTTTCTCTTATTCTCACTCCCAGTTTCTCCCAGTGTGGCCTCTACCACTTAGGCCCACTCTGCTCCTCAAGACCCTGTTTCTACCTCAGTGCCCGCCCTCTGCCCTGTGGGAGCTCTTTCCTTGCTTTTTCTGTAGCAATACTTTAGCCCCCCTGTGCTTCCCAGAACAAGTCCCTTCTAGAGGACAGCCCCTCCAACTGGAGACCCAGCACTGAATACACTAGTTCTCACATGGTCCACTCAAGGAAAGCACTTTATAATAAACTTTTAAAACAAAAAAGCTGGCTGTGGTGGTGTACACCTGCAATCCCAGCACTCAGAAGGCTGAGGTAGCAGGATGCCGTGAGTTTGGGATCAGCTCACTTTGGACTACAAAGTGAGCTCAAGGCCAGCCTGAACTGCATCGTGAGACCCCTTCTCAAAAAGACAACAATATGAAAACGTAAAAATCAAACAAATGGCAGCCACGCTAATTTTTTCAGGTTAAAATTTTTATGTTGTAATCACTCCAAGGGATTTTTATCTATGCTATTAATACACCTAAGACTAAACTACACTCTTATAAATTGCTAATTATACTGTATAATTTTATATTCCTAAATTAATTTCTAATAATGTGAAAACAACCCATTTAATTTATCTTCTGGGTCAGGCTTACTGGAGCCTGGCATTATTGGACAGATCTAATACAAACCTCATTCACTTTGCAGTTGATGCATTAAAAAAGATAAGTATGTGGTTAGTTAATCTAATATGCCATTAATAATGTATCATTTTAACATGCTAGCAGTATAAAATTATTACAGATATCTTACTTTTTGGTAGTTTTCAAAATTCATTTTATACCTAGAAACGTGTTAGTTGGGAGTGGCTTCACTGTACTTCCTCAACACTCATTTGGTTGTTTATAACAACCAGTATACTGGGTTGGGCTAACTATTGCTTTCTTCCCAAGTAGCTACATAAGAGAAGAGAAAATAGCTTGAAGCGACTTCCTCTTCTGTCAAATGTACTGTGAAGTAGTAATTGAAAGGTAAAAGGAATGAAAGTTGGCACTAGCCAATTAGAAAGAAGTTGCAGAGAGCTGGAAATAAAAATGACTTCTCTTCCATCGGAAGCTAATAGGAACTTATTTTTCAAGCCTGGCTAGGCTACGAGATCGCGTGTGGAGCTTTCAAAGCTTACAGTTATCCAAGCCTCACCTTTGCTCTGCAAAATGAGTCTTTCTGGAAATGGAGAGTCAGGTGATCTTGAGCTGCCATCCAGGCTATGAGCCATGTACCATGACTCACCTAAGGATGAAAAGCTTGCTTTTCTGCAAAGAGTGTGTTCTGTTCTTTCCTGTCACCCAGCAGGTATTTGTAAGTGACTTTGCTTTAATCACATTTTAAAAGCAAAGGGTCATTCTGATTTGACTGAAAGAATGTTGGATATTTTACTTTTAAAATATCGAATGAATCAATCAACCAAACATTTCACAATACTTCAGAAAATATTAGGAAGGAATTTTGGGATGTGTTGTAATTGTATATTATAAATTGATTCAATTATATTTATATGGTCATAAGAAAGAGAATTAGAAATAGCTCACCTTCCTAAAACTGGGAGACTGAGGCAAGCAGTCCTCACAATGAGAATATAAGTCTTTCCTGGAAATCATGGAGCAGTATAGTCCAAAAGGTTTA